>PVKS010006360.1:0-78927 GCA_004027875.1 Aplodontia rufa
GCACGCGCACACACACCTGAGAGATCAGGGGGATGATGGTCTTCCCGGCATGGCCACCAATGACAGGAACGTTGACTCGAGCTGGATCCAAACCCTGCTCACCAAAGCACGACGTGCAATTAATCACTGACCAGCTCTCCAGGTGTGAAACCCACAGCCATCCAAGCCACCAATCCGGAGCCACACAGCCGCACCACGTGGCCGACAGTGTGAACAGGAACGTGGGGAGGGAAGGCCTGTGGACTCTCAGAACTGGAGCCAGCAGCCCTCTTTCCCAGAGCAAATATCATTCTCTGTGGAGAAAACTACACTGGAGTCCCCACACCGTCACACGGACCACTCAAAGTCCTTTCCCAGGAAACAGGGGTGAGAAGTGTGGCAACTCAAACTCATTGGGACTGAAAGAAAATTAAGTGATAAGAGCCCAAAACACCATAGCTCGAGTGAGCAGGGCTTGCTAGAGGCGGACTCACGAACCTGTGGGGTGATGGTAGGGAGGTAAGCCACAGCCAGAGTACTGTCACCTCCCCCAGATGCTGTGGTTGAAGAGGCCAGCTCCACCAGGAGACAAGCCTTGACCAGCAAGGGAAGGGCCGCCAAGTGGGCAGAGAACCTGACTTACCAGTGACCACTGCATGCTGGTGAGGCACTGTGTGGTCACCGAACAGTGAGACACAGCCCCTGCGTCTGAACTGTCCCTTCAATAAGGACAAGTGATATCTCAGTGCTGTGCACCAAGACGGTCACAGGAGCAACGAGCCCGGAGGAGGATTCTAGGCACAAGGGCTGGTAACAGCACAGTCACGGAGCACAGGGGCATCAGCAGAGCATGCGATGCAGCATGAGGAAAGGCGGTGGCGGCAAGGAGGCTCGGGACGGCCAAGAGGCTGGAGGCGGAACCAGATGCTGATGCTTAGTGCATTCTTTTTTTTTTTTTTCAGGGCTGAGGACCAAACTTGAGGCCCTGCGCGTGCTAGGCAAATGCTCTGCCACTGAGCTAAATCCCCAACCCCTTAACTCATTCTTGACACAACTGGAGTCTTCTAGAACACAGGTGGCCTCTTCAGTGAAGCTTGTCAGTCACCAGCTTCTCTGGCAAGAGCCACGGTCCCATCCTCAGTCTAGAGTCTGGGCTAAGTGAGCTCTGCCTAACTGAACCCCCTCTCTGGAGAACACAGTTGTCACATGTGGCAATCACACCTGACGTGTGGCTAGTAACGGAGGACAGCTTTATTTAAATAGCCACATGTAAAATTAAGAATACACATGTACATCGACATTTATACATGTAACGGGAGAACTGCACTGAAGGAGAGAGGAGAGTGGGTGAAGCGGGGAGATCCAGGGTAAGGATCGGGCTCAAGTTACATCATCATCATGCGTGCGGATACGAATCCCTCCAATACATAAGAACAGGCCGAACTAATAAAAAACTTTAAAAAGTAATAAATAGCCACGTAGCCAGTGGCGACGACAGCATAGCAGGATGAGGGCCCGGGGGACATAGCATTCAGCTCTGAGAGCTCGTGGTACCAGCAGAGTCCTCTGCTGCGTGGCGGCTGGGGTCACCCGGCCCGCCTTCCTGCTGGCTCGCTTTCACACCTGGACAGGAGCGCTCCAGTTCCCTCCCTATGGGTCCTCGCACACTCTGGACATACCTGAACGGTTGCGCTGGCCACTCAACTGGCTCTGGCCCTCTACAACTCCAAGCCCACAGCCCTGCGGCCACATCTCATTAATCTCTGCAACCCCGACATCTGGAACAGACCCTCCCATACGCGCTGTGGTAGGAGTTAAGGTGGGGGCAGTGCCTGCAAGATGAGAAGCAGGTCTGTCTGCGGCACGAGGGGACCACGGCTAGGGCCAATGGTCCTGTGTGCAAGGTGACAGGCTCCCGGCCTCTGGAGGCCTCCTGGCCTGCAAAGCCAGCGGTGCTTCTGCTGGATAAGCAACCAAAATGATTCACAGCTGCCTGTGAAAGGCACTGGTGCCAAAGCAAACCCACATACGTCAACCAGCCCAGCAGCCAAGAGCCAGGCGGCTAGCAGCACCGTCCCTCCAAGGTGCGGGTAACCCAAGCAAGGAGCCAGAACCAGAGGGTTCAGAGGCTGCTGCCACCTTAAGATTGCTGGAATTTTCCTAAGTTCTTCATGGCTACTGGATTTATTACCCTTTGTCTAAGCTGGCACTACTGGCTTCCAGGGTGCTAAGAAATGTGAACATAATCAAGTGTGGCCCCAGGAAACCCAGGAAAAGCCCGAAGCCCTAACGCACCTGGAAGAGGTCAAAGGCAGAGGGCGCTGAGCCAGGCAGCGGCGGGTCAATCTGAAGCTGCGTGGATTGCAAGAAAACGAGGGCACCCCTCTCCACTAAGGAGACAAGTTACAGACACATCTAAACTCCCAGGGCAAGGAGCCCTGTTGTCTGCAGAGCCGGTAAAGACCAAGGGCAGCTGGAAGAGTTCAGAAAGGCATGGAAGCATAGCAGCACAGTCCTTACCTTCAGCTCTGCAACAAAAGTGTTGGCTCTGACAATGTCCAGGGTCGTCACACCAAAAATCTTATTGGGGTTGTACACTCCGTGCTTCTTGAAGACTTCTGCTGTGATTGGGATGGTGGAGTTAACCTGCGAATGCAAGACAGGCACCATCTGCCTGGTATTCTGAACGCAGAGCCAAGAACGGAGAGGCCCGTCTTTCATCAGACCACTAACAAGTCCCAGACGCCAGAGTAAACTGTGCTGGTAACTGTTTACAGGCAAGCCACCCACAAGACAAGGCGGTCACACCAGGCAAGCAAAAAACCCTCTACTGCAGGGGTACCTGTTCACCAGACGGCCCCCAGCCACCAACTCAGATGTGACACTGGCCCACGGGCACCTTCTGCTGACTGGGGCTTACTGAAAGCAGCTGAACTGTGCTGTGATTCTGGGCAAGTCACCTAAGCTCCCCAGGACCCAATTCAGTAAAATGGGGACACTGGTGAGGCTGCTGTGAAGCCTGAACGAGTCAACGGGAGAGAGGGCTCAGCTCATCATCCTGCACAGGACATGAGACAGGACAAGCCAGCCAGGCTGACGTCTGGCACTGCGGACACCGCTACTATCCACTCTCAACCGCCTGCCCTGTCTCTCACTCACCACCACTGCACCTTCACTTGGATCCCTAACACACCCACACACCAGGCTCAGATTCAGCCAGGAGGAGGGAAGCAGAGAAGCAGAGGGCAGCTTTTAAATGCAATACGAGGCCCTGCCAGCTCAGGGCCGGGACCCTGGCTGTCCTCGGTGCTGACACAGTACCTCAGAAGTTTTCTGTTTTGTTTTGCTTTCAGTAGGGCTGGGAGTGGCTGTGTATCAAAAACTATGTGTCTAAGTATGAGGCGATAGGGACAATGGGGACTCAGAACTGTAAACCCCAAGTAAAATACAATAAAAAAGGAATCCATTGGGCTAGAGCAGTGGCTCAGTGGTAGAATGCTTGCCTGCCACGTGCAAGGATCCAGGTTCAAATCCCAGCACCAAAAACACAACTAAGTGTCGGAGAAACAAAGGCAGATGAAAAAAATAAAACTGATTTATTCTGTCTCAAAAAAGGGAATCCATTGGCTCCCACAATCCTGGCTGAAAGGAGCCTTAATAGATTATTTTCCAGATGAGGAAGCTAGGATATGGAGAAGCAAGGTGTCTGTCCAGAGCCGTAGCTGGAGAACCAGGTCCTGACTCACCCGGTTTGTGCTGGAAGACATCTTCAGCAGACAAGCCTCTGGACCTCTTATCAGAGCATCCAACCTGTGCACCTCACACGAGCCTGCTTAGTCTCCCACAAGCACAGTGGCAAACGTCTGCTGCCAACCTGGCCTCTGGCGGAATACCAGCACCAGCCTGGCTGCACTCACCGGATTGGCAATGATGCAGATCATGGCTTCAGGGCAATGCTGGGCACAGGCGGCAGTCAGGGTGGCCACAATTGTTGCGTTGGTGTTGAACAGGTCATCCCGTGTCATTCCTGAAATGACCCAGGGCAAGACATTCACAAGAAACATGACGGATTTCCAATAGGTGCCAAGTGATGGGTGTCAGTCGTTTTAGGAAATTCAACGCGAGCAAGACAGTGCTCCCTTCAAGTAAATCTATCTTGTAAGGCAAGCCATCTGGTGTGGCAAGTGCCACAGCAGAGGTGTGTGTGGAGTGGGGGTGGGAGGAGGCTGAGAAGGATCACCAGGGATTAGTAAGAATCTCAAGGTGGAGCCGGGCAGAGGAAGGGCATTCCAGGCATGAGCCCATCAGTGACACACCAGGGCAGGGAACAAACAGCAGATAACAGCCGGCTTTAAACACAGGCCCACGGGTGACCTTTACCCCCAAGGCAAAGGGAGCCCATGGGTGTTCTTAGTGGAGAGATCAAATTCAATGTTTTCAATTTTGAGACAGGGGTCATGCTAAATGGCACAGGCTGGCCCTGAACCTGCAACCCTCCTCCCTCAGCCTCCTAACTTATTATAGGTATGCAGCACTGCGCCTGGCAGACTGAATTCATTTTTAAGGGAAAGCAACATATAGGGAGAGGCTGGGCAAAGCTTTGGAACACATACCTGGCTTTCTGGGGACTCCAGCTGGAATCACCACCACGTCACAGCCTTTCAGGCAGTCTGGCAGCTGCTCGGGTCCGAGGTAGCCTAGAAAAAGCACCCTGTGAGAGCAAGCTCACCTCTTTAACTCAGAAAGCCTGGGAATGATGGACCCCGCCCCTGACCTGACACCACCCAAGGGACCACCTGAAAAGTGACAACTACTGCCTGTGAGCGGTGAGCCCCAGGTGGCAGGGCCTTCCTGCAGCCTCTCCTTGCCCACTCCCTTCAGTCCTCCAGGCCCACAAGCCAGACCCAGTCATCCGCTCGTCCCCGTTTGACCCACTGGCCCCTGAGCGCTGCACTAACCACCTGCCACTCATCCTCTTCAGCGCCACCCCTCAGAGCAAAGCGTCGGGCGAGAAGGCCCTGGGGACCAGCTGTGAGAGATGCCCCGCGCAGCTCAACAAGGCCTCCCGAGAGCACTATCTATTCAGAGCTCACTCCCAGCACCCACGGCCAGTTATGCTTTCCAGGACTTCAATTTGTGACAGGGTCTAAAACCTGCTTTGACTTTTGATTTTTTCCTATTATAGGCGATCAACGATTTAAATATGCAGCCCCTCAAACAAATAAATAGCCCAAAAGCAAATGGGCAACAAATTCCGAGGAACTGAGGAAGGCTCGAACACACCGGGTGACAGCCAACTTCCTGAACCGTCTGCACAGCCTTCCGGATACTACTGAACATGGTCTTGTTGCCAGCAGGCAACGGCGTGTGGTGCAACCTTCAGGAAACTGGTGCTGAACAGTCACACCATGGGTTCCACTTTGTGACTCATAAACAGCCCAGGGGCCAAGAGTGTGGGTACAGTAAATAAACGAGAAATTATGGGTCAGCTTAAAAAATGATTTTACCAAGAATTTGGTGGCATGAAAAACTGCTGATATACCATGAAGGTGAAGTGAGCAGCACGACTACAGACTACAGGTAACTGCGAAAGGTAGCCCAGCGCAGCCCAGCGCGGAAGGGCTCAGCTCCTTAAGGTGCATGCTCAGAGATGCTGGCCGGGAGGCGCTCGGGGAGGGAGCGCAGCCTGCAGCACCGAGAACAGCACCTCTTACTGTCTCAAGCAGCTTCCTGACAGCCCCCTTTCTCCTCCCCATACCACTTTCCAAATGAGAGTGAAGAGTGGGAAGACAGGGCACTCTTGAGTTTTTAAGACAGTGCTATTTAAATTATTTTTTTCCAGGGCTAAGAATCGAACTCAGGGCCTTGGGTGTGCTAGGTAAGTGCTCTGCCACTGAGCTAAATCCCCAACCCCACTATTTAAATTTTTATAGACCCATGTCCAAAAGGGTATGATTGATTGTAAATTTTTATTTTTTTAAAGACAGAATCAACTTTATTTAGGTTTTCATGTGGCTTTCATTGCTCCGAGACTTCGTTGCGTACATGGTGCTGGGGCTTGAACCTGCATCCTTGTGCATGACAGGCAAGCACCCTAACCGCTCCAGCCCCGATTGTAAAATTTTAATTCTAAAATTAACACAGAACTCGCAAGTCTTTAAATATCTAGTTGCATCTAATACTTGACTTCTAGAATTAAGGTCCTGGTCTACTGGGGAGAAGAGGGCGTGCCCAATACCTTTCACATTTGCTCTGGTCTCGATGTGGCTCAGATCTGCCGCCACCCCGGGTGTGTGAGCGATGTCATAGAGGGTCAGGCGACTCACGAGGGGGCTGTTTTTCAGGAGGAGAGACAGGGGCTGCCCAATTCCTCCAGAGGCCCCAAGCACAGCTACTTTAGCATTGTTCTAAAAAGAGGCACAGAGAAACAATGTTTAGGACAGAACCAGCATTAAAAGGACCCACACGGTGTCCTGCAGAACGTGGCACTGGTCTTCTCTCATTGATGTCAGGGCAAGATAGAGTTGCACTTCCACCAGACCAGGCTTATTCTTGCAGAATTCTGGACCTTTATTCCAAAGGTCCAGTTTCCAACAGGAAGAACATATGTGCAGAGATGCTGTGATACACAGGTCACACTCCAAAGACCATTCTAGAAGATAAAGAAACAGCCTCACCTGATCAGGTAGCTTGACTGGTTAAGCAGCCTTCCCTTCGATAGGCAGGGTTTTTTTTTGTTTTTTTTTTTTAAGAGAGAGGGAGAGAATCAATTTTATTCACTTTTTCATCTGGCCTTTGTTTTTCTGACACTTGGTTGTATGTGGTGCTGGGATTTGAATTGGGGTCCTTGCGCTTGCCTGGCAAGTGCTCCAACCACTGAGCCACTGCTCCAACCCTGATTTGCAATTTTTTCTTTTATTAGTTGAATATGGACTTACAATTGAGGAGGAATCATGATCAAACCATCAAGAATAAATGTATAATTACATAGTTAGCCAAGGCTGATGCCATGTCACGGTTACCCCCTTTGGGTTCCCCATGGGTGATCTGCAGTTTTACAAACAACACCACACATGGAGGCCCTGGAAGAAGGCCCACCACTGCATGTGGGTTGCTGGGTTGACGACCCTTGATGGCTGGGGGACAAGTTAGTTAGAGGCATTGAAAGCTGGGATGGTAGGGGAGGCTGGAAGGAAAGTACAGACTTCCTTCAGCCCCCCAGGACACCAAAATCCCCAGTGGTATACTTTAAATCATCTCTAGGTGACTCCTACTGCAACATAAATGGCTGCTAGAATGTGTGTTAGGGCAGGACCAGGAAAAGTTTACACAGGTTTAGTGCAGAAGTGTTTTTCTCTTCTAGTGTTTTCCATCTGAGGTTTACCAAGTCTGTGGATGTGGAGCATGTGGGTAACCGGCAACCAAGATGTGAGTTCAAACCAGTTCTGAGTTATTTTTTACCCCCTGCACTGGGGACTGAAGCCTGGGGTGCTCTACCCATGAGTTACATCTGCGGCCCCTTTCATTTTAAAATTTTGATAGGTTCTTGCTGAATTGTGTTCTCTTGCCTCAGTCTCCAAAGCTGCTGGGACTGCAGATGTATGCAGCTGCCCAGGGCTGGGCTCCCGGATTTGTTCTTTGTTATGAGCCAGACCACCAACCTCGACCCCAGGTCTGGCCATCTTATCCTCTCTGGGTCTCCCACTATCACTCCCACATCTTGTTTGAGCCTCAGGAACTCCAAAATTGCAACTCTTCAGGGCCATTTTCTTTTTCCTCCCCCTGAGATAGTGTCTGTGTTGCGCAGGCTGGCCTTGAACTCCTGGGCTCAAGTGGTCCTGCCTCAGCCTCCCGAGCATCAGGAACCTCAGGTGTGTGTTGCCATGCCCACCCCCAACTCTGCAGTTGTTAGGCATTCCACTCGTCCCACAAACCCAATGCCAGCTTATCCTCTCCAGTTCTTGCTTCCAAGTGGCAAATTTTCATTCTGCCAAGTTCAGATTTCTAAAATCCTCTTCTGCCTCTCTTATCCTGTATCACATCCAATCAAGACACGAGACTTGGCATCTCAGAATGGTTCCGATCTGCTCATTCCCACTCCATCCTGAACTCAATTCCACATCAGTGCCACCCTTCCAACAACCAAGCCTCCATCACTTCACTCCCTTGCTCAAAAGTCTTTGGACGCTCCTCACCTCGATTACTCAGCCTGGCTTCTAAGGCCGACCAGGGCAGTGGTTCCAAAGCTGGGGAAGCCAGAGACAATCCCAAGAGGGGAAGGTAAAAGAAAAGGTCAAAGTTTGCTTTTATTTTCATCTAATAGAGAATTAAACTTTACAAAGGGTCAGACCGATCTGATGCCCTGGCCATACGGCACAGGAGGTGAATGCAGCACGGAGTGGGGGTGGGACTTCCTCACTCATTCAGGTCTTTGCTATCACCATTCTTGTTTGAACAATGTGCCATCAACTTAGTATTTACAAAAACATGGTTCTGAAGTGGTGAGGTCTCTGCAGGGCATCGCAATGGAGGAAGATCTTAAGGATCACAGTGGTTGCTACATGATCTCTTTGTGAGAGTGTCTTCCAAACTTGCTGACCTTTGCTGGGCAGAGGAGGGGCTATGGACAACACCCTGCTTAGCAACTGTTGTGAAAACGGATACATAGTAACTCTTCTTTTACCCAAGCCTGCTTTATAATGCAAGGCTGTTCCGGTATGTTTTTAAATGCCCCTGCGGAAGGAGGCACATGAGGCTGTGTGCCCCACACATTTTTTACTGTTGAGGAGGCAAGATCCGAAGTCCAGAGACCAGCGTGCCTTTCTGCCTCATCCCATTGGCTTTCCAGCACCTCCACCTGTGTGTCCAACTGACACCTTCCACTCAAATCTAAAACTGAGCCCCTGACTCTTCCTCCACCCAAGCCTGCTCTCTTCCAGAGGTCTTGCTCATTTCAGCAAATACCAATTCCATGGGCTGGAGTGGTGGCTCTACAGTAGAACACTTGCCTGGCATGTGCAAGTTCCAGAGTTCAAACCGCAGCACCACATACACATCTAAGTGTCAGAGCAATGAAAACGGTTGAAAAACTAAATTCAATTCTTTTTCTCTCCTAAAAACAATGACAAACTACCCCACCCAATTCCAAGGCCCCAAACTTAGGTGTCATCTGATTCCACTTTCTCTCCTAGACCTCGTACAATCAACCATTAGCAAATCCCACTGGCTCCAGTCAAAAACTATCCAGAACCCAGCATCATTTCCCCACCTCCACAGATGTCCCCCAGATCACCACAACTCCTACAACCTGTCCTTCTCCCTGACCTGTTCTTAAAATGGGAGTAAGAACAAGTCATTACTCATTTCAAAAATCCTGAGATGGTTGCCCCACTTCTAAGAGAATGCCTGCTTTTCCAAGGCCTGCTGTTCTCTTAATTCCTCCCTGGAACTACACTGGTTCCTCATATTCTTAAATATCCCAGGCACCCTCCACCCCCACAGCTCTCAGAATATTTTCCTTCCTTTCTGGTACTGGGTCAGTCTACCACTGAGCCACATCCCCAGCCCTTTTTATATTTTGAGACAGGGTCTCATTAAATTGCTCAGGCCACTGTGAGTCTCCTGCCTCAGCCTCCTCAGCGGGTAGGTTTATAGGTGTGTACCACCATTCCTGCCCCTGGAATACCCTTTCTATACATGACCTCTGCTTCCTCTGAGCTTTACTCTGGCTTCTTCCTTGACAGTTCCTTGTCCCCCTACTTTTTTTCTTCTGTGCTCATCACCAAGAGATTTTGTAATGCGGGGTAAGACCACACAATAAGCAAAACGTGTAGTGAAGTCCTTGAGAATGGGGTGCTTTGTTCTCTGTTATTTCCAGTGCCTAGGCTCAGGGCCGGCAAAATTCAATCACTCTGCAGCCCTCAGCACCTGCAGGAAAAAATCACCACTTTGCCCCCATTTATATCTTCCTGTTTTACCTTTACCCAGCTGCCCCTCTGCTACTCCTCAGCATCAATCTTCATTACCTGCACTTGGCCTAAATTAAATGTTTCTGGCTCGTCTCAGGTGCTACTTCTCATCTTGTTAGTACCTGCTGGACCCAGCAGAGTTCTTGGCAACCAGATACTCAAGGTACTTATTTGTGTCTTTTTTGAATGAACTGACCACATGGGAAACTGAAGGACGTAACCTAAATAAGAAATATGGAACCAATCCCCTTTAGCCATCATCTACCTTTTGGTTGTGGTACTAAGAGGGAACATGAGCATCACCTGGGTTCTCAAACTTTGGCTGTAGATTGATTGGGGACGCTTGGCATTTAAAAACAAAAAACAAAAGAGAGAGGCCCACAGTCTACCTTACTTAATGAGCCTGGGTCTTGGTTCTTTATTACTTTCTGGTGATTCTGAGAGGCAGCAGAGTAGAACCACTCTCCTAGAAGATAGCTAAAAATAACCTAGGCTCAAGTGGTCCCTGGCCAAGTCAGGCACTGTCAAGACACCTGGGGAGCAGGCCCTGTCTGCCCACGGCAGGGTGAATCCGTCAAAAAGGTTCTCAAGAGCAGAATGGTCTTAGACGGAAGACCACTGACAGTCCTCTGGAGCGTTGAGTTTTACTTCTTTGGTCAAAGGGCTGGGTAACCAAATCGCCCAGTTCTCTATCCTCGTAGCCTCAGTCTGCCTCCCAAGGAGTCACTACACAGCTCTCCCTCATGTTCAACTCACAAGGATCCCGCAAGGAGGAGGACACTGCTATGTCAAAGCAACGCTACGTTGCACAGAAACGTGAAGTTGCTCCGGGACCTTCTCGACCTGGAAGGAGCGCAAACTGACAGCAGACCCTTTGGGGACCCTGGGGGTGTTCTGCGAAGCGTACCAGACTGAAGCCGGGTCACCCCGCCCTCTCCAGGGCTTCTCCCTGCACTCCCCACGGGGTCACCGCTGGCTCACAGCGCCACGACCTCCGGGCAGTGCCAGGCGGCCCTGGGGCCCAGGGTGGCCGCGGGGTCAGAGGCGCGCGCGAGCCCAGGACGCACATGGCCCGGGCCGGGGGTCCCCGCCTGCAGGCCACCCCTGGTCGGCTCTACCTGGGCTGAGGTGCTGAAGCTTCGGCGGAGAGCGGCGCCGGCAGGCCGGGCGAGGGCGGAGAGCATGGCTGGGGCGGGCGGGGCGCAGACCGGCAGGCACTGGAGCTGACTGCAAGCAAGTGACTCCAACGACCTCCACACTGCGCAGTGCCGCTGGGCTCCGCGGCTCCGGGTCTCGCGAGAAGAGAGTCCGACTTCCGGCCACGCCCCTCCCGGATCTCGCGATGTTACGGCCACGTCCGGGCGTCGCGGAGGAAAGCAGAGCGGCGCGCCTGGCAACCCGGTGCTTGGCTGCTGCGTGCAGCTGAGCGTCGGGGTCCGAGCGGCCGGTGGGGGAGCCACGGTTGGAGTGGGAGGGAGAGTCGGCTCCCGAGAGGTGGAAGAGGACGGGCTTAGGCTGGAAGCGTCTTACAGGAGCCATTTTCCAGGTGGGGCTCCAGACAGAGGCCCTGACAGCGAGCCTGGGCGCAGTGGCGCAGCAGATCAGGCGAGGCGGGTCCCGGACCGCAGTCCCCAACCTCAACCTAACCCACCGTCCTGCCCCTGGAGCGAGGCGGTAGCGGGCCCTGAGCTCCGTAAAGGACGGCAAAGGGAGAGGGGAGGAGAGGCTGAGAGTCCCAGGGCCCAGTGGGCAGCAGTTCACTTGCCCTTAAGTTGCACAGGCCCACGAGGAACAGTAACGAACATTAGCACTGCCAGCACCAGGCCCTGTTGGAGGAGCCATACAGGACCCTAGTAGAGGTAACGAGTGCATTCATCCAGCCCTTTACCCTTCAACCTGCAGCCAGCAGTGCTGTGCACACAGCCCCACTCCATCATCTTCACATTTGAGATACCTGAGCTTACATGGGTTTGCACGGTCTGCTCAAACAGTAGAGCTTCCTGCTTACAAGGAATTTACCATTTTTTCAAATTTAATAAGATTCACACCATACCGACCCCCGTTTCTATTTTCTGGGCATGCAGAGATGTCTCAGACATGGTCCTTGCCCTCAAAATGTTGAGTGGGGCAGGTAGATGTGCCACAGGTAGCTGCCTCCATAGAGAAATGTAAGATGGATCAATGATGAGTCTGCCTGGGGACAGTGGTTGGGGAAGAAGACATGGAAATAATAGCACAAGTGCTACAGAATATAGCAACACGAAAGAGTAGTGATGGCTGCCTCACTCTTTCCTTCTGTTTAGTGAGGTATTAAGATGTGCTGGATTGGTGTGGGACTTGGGTGTTCACCTGAGAACAAGATCCATACACGTTCAGCCACCAAGAGGCTCAGATCAGTGGAAGGAACAGGTCAATAGCAAGCAGCAAAATGGACAAGAATAGAATTTATGCAATGGTGAGGGAACACAGAAGGAGCATTTCACCCAGAATTGGGGTCGGGCCATCTAAACACATGCCACAGGAGTAGGCGCAACTTGGAACACTCAGCCCCAGAGGAGGATGAGATCCCTTGCCTGGGAATCGACCCTCAAAGGAGGGCTGCAGGAGCTGGGCTTTTAACTGGGGGAAGTGTACAGACAAGAGGAAGGAGAAGAGCCCAGTGCAAAAACTGAAAGAAGGAAACCAGGATCCTGCGTTCAGGGGAAAGATGGTTTCTGTTGGAGTGAGGACGTGAGGGCAAGCAGTGTCCTTGATCTTATCACTGACTGTGTTCTCTGGTAATTATTTACTCTCTATCTTGCTACTGGAAATGAGATCACTTTGGGGTCAGGAGCTGTATCTTTCATTTCTTTATTGGGCCAGGTGTGGTTGTGCATGCCTGTAATCCAAGCCATTGGAGGCTGAGGTGGAAGGATCATGAATTAATTTGAGGCCAGCTTTGGCAACTTAGTGAGACCCCGTCTCAAAGTTAAATAAAGAGGGCTGGGGATGTAGCTTAGTGATAAAGCACTCCTGGGTTAAATCCCCAGTACCACAAAAAAGCGCATATCATCTGTCTTTATTGTCCAACACATGACTGGTCCCAGAGTGTGCCTCACTGAATTTTGGGAGAGTGTTGAATGGTTTTTAGATGAGGTTGGGAAAAACCAGATTGTTCAGGGCCTCTGAATGTTAGCTGAGAAGTTTGTATTTTATTCCTTGGGAAATAAGGCTATCAAAAGCTTTTATAAGGCCACCAGAACTGTGTTTGGAAGAGATTAGATTGCCCTCACATGCTAAGGGTTCCAATGGGGGAAAAGGAGGGCAGGAAGATTGTTTAGGAGACCATCCTATGAGGTGGTAAAGATCTGAATGATGGTGGTGGCCACAGAAATGGAGAGTGGGGCCACTGTTGGAGAGGTCTTAAGGGCAGAATGGGTAAGAATTGGTATTTATCTAGGTCTGAGGAATGAAAGGAATGTGGAGAATTAGGCTGAGAAATGTGGAAGGAGCATGCAGGCTGGAGAAAGAGTCCCATTGTAGGTGGGGTAGGTTAGGAGTGATGGCGAGTTATCCATAGAGAAATATCTGCGGGTGGCACAAGTCTACAGTCCCAGCACTTGGGAGGCTGAGGTGGGCGGGTAACTTGAGCCCCTAAGTCCGAAACTAGACTGATCATCTTAAAAAAAAAATGCACACACACACGTATACACACATACATACATATATTATGTATAGTGAGCAGATGGGGAATTACTCCAAGAGGAAATATGGGGTTGAAACTTTGGAGAGGCGAGGGTGAAGTTATCCCTAAAGAGTCAAGGCCATGGTGGCTCAGCGGTTTTGGCGCTTGCCTGGCAAGCACAAGGACCTGGGTTCAAACCCCAGCACCATGTACACAACTAAGTGTTAGAGCAACTAAGGCCATGTGAAAAACTAAAGTTGTTTCTCTCTGTCTCTCTCACTGTCCCTCTCTCTTTAAAAAAAAAAGTCTCAGGCTCACTCCCACATCTGGGCTCAGTCCCCTCCGCATCCCTGTCACATCAGATCACCATGGAGGAGGAACTCACTACCTCCCAAGTCCTCTACCTGGGTTATCCCAGACAAGTTAACTGTTGAGAAATCCTCCAGTTCATTCCAGTCTGCCTCGCTCCAAATCCCAAGATTGTTATTCCATCTTCACCGCTGCTGTCAGCTGCTGACTCTGCTCTTGGTGCTTTGCATTTGTGACTGACATTGAATGAGCAGAGTCGTCCTCAGTCAAGAAGCAGAAAGCCATCAAAAGTGTTACACCTTCATTCCCATCTTGAAACCTTTGCTTGCCCTTGGAGTACATCAGGCTACTAGGACATACTT
The DNA here is from genome assembly GCA_004027875.1 of Aplodontia rufa. Taxonomy (NCBI): domain Eukaryota; kingdom Metazoa; phylum Chordata; class Mammalia; order Rodentia; family Aplodontiidae; genus Aplodontia; species Aplodontia rufa. Next base: position 14,283 of record PVKS010006360.1, read on the forward strand.
ATTCCAATAGCTCAATGTCCCATTCACATTAACGATCAAAACTCTGAGCTTAATTCAGGGTTCAGGCTTGTCCCTTCCCATCTCAAGCTTTCTACAGGCCCCTGCATTTGGGGAGAAGGGTTCTTGACTTCTGCTTCTTGATCTTGCTTCCTTATTCCTCCACCCCACCCCAGGCAACTGTGGCTTCTGACACATCTGGTGTGGGAGTGGTGGTGTAAGTGGGGATGGGCCAAGAAAGGTCTGGCTTTAGTTCTTTCTGAGCTTGATGTGAGCTTGGGGCTCCCACGCAGCAGGTCCTTCTTAACCTGCAGGTCACCTGACCTAGCCAGTTATGTCTGTCTTGCTGCTTTTAGTACCTCCCCAGCCCTTGGTTTCTGGAATCCTCTACCACTTGGTATTGGTCCACTGTCCTTTAAGGTGGCATTTAAGGGCTAAGTTCTTTAAGATGGCTTCTAGTTGGCCTTCTCTCCTGCCTGACTCTTGTCTGGTCTGCAGACCAGATCCTTTGCCCCGACAGCTTCCAGAGGTGCAGGACATTTCCGGTGCGGCTGGTGTTCTGTTTTACTGCCAGCTAGCTGGCCTGCACTTTTTCCAGCCCCAGGGCCAGTGTCACCCTCTGTGTCTATGAAAGCTTTAATGGGCACAGGCTAAGCTATTCTAGGGCTTTCTGATGGTTTCACAAATTGTTCCAAGCGCGCCAAGACTTGTGAATATTTGAAATCTGAGAAGGATGCAAATAGGGCAAGAACTTCGAGATGCTGGAAGGAAAAAAGGGAGAGGGGAGAATCAGGTGGCAGAGGATGCAATCAGAGGGTCATTGCCTTTGTGACAGAGAGCACAGAAGGGCACCCGGAAAGCAGTGGATAGGGGAGGGCAGTTCATACCTGATGGCCTTAATCTCCCCAGGCAGCAACTAGAAAATGAGACTGGTTGCTCATGTGGGCACCTGAGCAAGGCTGAGAAGGTTCCAGAACCGTTGCAGCCACTGGGGAAATGCTGTGCAAATGAGGAAGACGAGGAAGGGATCGGGTAGCTGGTGGCCGTGAGGGCCGAGCTGAGGTTCTGCAATGTGTGTGTGCTGTACGCTCGAGTCCTCATGGGGTGCTGCAGCCCAGCCCCCACACCCAGGTAAGGACATACACATACCGCCTCGCGTCCACACTCACCTGTGGACTCACGTTCCAGAGCACATGGATCTATGCAGGGAACTTAGTTTTTACTGGTGTTCAGTTTACACTCAGTTAAAGTATGCTCAGTTTAGTTTTAACAATTTTCACCCTGGAACAACCCTTAAAACAAACAATAAAATGTTTCTCATTATTCCAGAAAGTTCCATCAGGCTCCAAGACAGCTGTTTGCTGATTTCTATTACTATAGGCTGATTCTGCCTGTTCATTGTATGTAAAAATGTACAAGTACATTGGCATCCTCTTCACTCGCCTCACACGTCCACATGTTCTTGCTGGTTTATATCTTACGTAGTCATGTGTATTCAGATTGTTTGATTAGGTGCACATATATATGCTAACTTCCCTTCCCTTCAACCTGAGATCCTTCCTTCCAGGTTTCTGGAGCTAAATGAGGAGTTAGAAACTGGTCACCTTTAGACCTTGTACAGGAGTTTTACTTATTTTTCTCCATGTGCTCTAGGATATTGGCGATTGGGGACATATTTTTAAAATGAACCATACTTAGCTAAGCAGCTCTAACGCCAACTTATGATTCATAGGTCGTCTAAGGGTTTGGCTTTCCAAGCTCCGTTCTGGCAGGAGGGCTAGGAGGTAGCAGACTGGCAACTGCAGAGATAGCAAGAAGCTGCGGTAAGGAGCTCCCAAGAGCTGAGAGTCATCAATGGAGGCAGACCTGGGTCTGAAATGGGGGAAGAGAGAGCAGAGCACACTGGAGAGCCTGGTCAGGGTCAGGGACCTGCATCCAAGAAGCAGAACGTGGGGCCTAAGCCCATTCAAGGACAGAGGAGAAGCAGGCCCTGTAGTGAGAGGTGGAGGAGGTGAGCCCAGACGTGGTCTTTGGGAGACTGTATTCCATTTATTCAGCTTCTTCCGATAACTGAGTGGACCTGTCACCCTCAGAGGACCACTAAATCACCTCAGTGGCGTAGTAAGTCTAGATTTGGGGAAATAATGGTGATCTACACAACTAAGATAAGGGGCAGGGATGTAGGTGGCTGAGTTTAGGCCTCTAATCCATACGTGCTCCCCTCAAAATAGACATAGGCAAAGTCCTCGTAAGGCCTCCTCCTGCTCCCTGCTGTTCCTTTCATCTATGCCAGTGGGACGTGGTGCCCCTCTGAACTGAGACACAGACTTCAGGACCACTTGTGCAGCCTCTGCAATCCCCAATTTAAATCAGCTAATAGAATCCACTAGGAAAAACACTTCAGGCAAAAAGCTGCCCATATTGGTTGACTGTTTTAGGTAACAATATGCTATCAGGGTGTTCTTTGGGACAGATGGTGGTGCCAGGAACTCTGGGGTGATGAAAGGGACAGCTAGTAGAACTCGCTGCTCAACATAGGCCAGCACTGCCCAGTCTCAGCCCTCAGGGTTGCTTCCTTCCAGAATCTCGCTGCTAGGTTGGGGACTGCTTCATCCTGGGCAGTTGTTGGTGGCCGGAAAGTGCCCCCTTTGAGAAGGAGATGGGTTTGGAGGAAGAGATGGCCCGGGTTTTTTCTGGGTGCTCGGTGAGGAATGGAGTTTGCAGTAGGGAGCAGTAGGGAGAGCTGAGGACGGTGTCTGCACCAGGCCGTATGGCTCAGGAGCCAGCTTTTAGCTGGGCTTAGTGAGGTTGTAGACACGAAGCCTGTCCCTCCAGCTGGCCTGGAGACAGAGGAGCGGGGCCCTGACTCGGGGCAGGAGGGAGGAGGTCCTTCCCAGAGTCCACATGGGAATGTGGAGGATGGGCGAGATGGCCCCACGGGGGAAAGCCCAGGGCTCACCAGCAACGTGTGTTCATTCCACTTGTGCTTTTGAGCACTGCTTTGTGACAGATAAAGCATGGCCACTGCGGGGAGGAGCAGCAGTGGGAGAAGATGCACAGCTACCTGGCTGTGCAGGTGAGGTGAAGATGAGGACCCTTGCGGTCTGAAAAGATGGCCTCGGGTGCCATGTGGAGGTCAGACTGGGGAGAGCAGAAGCAAGAAGCCCAGCTGGGCAGTAGCACCTCGCCAGGAGGAGAGGCCAGCGCCTTGGACTATGCTGGTAGCCCTGGAGCTGGAGGGAGCCAGTGGGCTTGGAGTCCATTTACCAGGTGACAAGGACTTCAGGGAAGGGAAGGAGGGACTCAGCAGTCGGGCTGCAGCAATTCAGAGGATAATGGTGCTGCTTATTGAGACTTAAGAGGCTAAAAGATGAACAGGTACTGGAGGTATGGGCGTGTGTGTGTTAAACATTTTTAAAACAGTTTATTAGAGAGGGACAGTGAAGAGAGAGAGAGGAAGAGAGAAACAATGTTTATTTAGTTTCTCATGCACCTTTTGTTGCTCCGAGACTTTGTTGGGTGTACTTCATTGTGTACACGAAGCTGGGGTTTGAACTTGCATACTTGCGCATGATGGGCAAGCGCCATAACCACCAAGCTACCTCTCCAGCCCTGCATTAAACATTTTACTGGGGCTGTGTTATGTTTGAGATGCCCATCAGGCATCCAAGTGGAGTCTGGAGTGGAGAGGCCGACGGGGTGAAATGTGGGAGTCATTGGTATGTGTAAGTGCTGTTAAAGGAACTGAATGGTTTGGGGTCTCAAGTAGAGGCGATAGTGCCCCCTTCTTCTGGGGGACATTGTGTAGCGTCTGGGATATTTTTTGCTATAACCAAAGGGGATTGGATGCATTGGCCTTTGCTGCGTGGAGGTCAGGGCAGCCTCTAAACATCGACAGTGCACAGGCCAGCCCTCCCCTCCACAGCGAATTAGCAGATCCCAAATGTCAATGGCACCAATGTTGAGAAACCCTGTCCTAGAGTGAGAGTGTAGATGGGGAAGAAGAAATGACTGATCAGCCCAGGGCTTCCATACATGAAGAGTTAACTCTCCCCAAGGACGAAAGAGGAGCAGATTGAGAGGAGGGAGGGAGGGAGCTTAGAGCGTCCTGGTCCTCAGGGGGGAGGGTGCTTGGGGAAGGAAAAGGGCTTCACTGCTACATGCTGGGTTACTAAGGCTTGGGCAAGAGGGACACTGCCAATGACCTTGAGGAGACTGGTTTCTGTGGTTGGGGGGGGGGTTAGAGGTACCTGGAGAAGGCTGTGTCACCACTCAATGCTTACAGAACTTTTCCTCCCTGCTCAGTATCCCTTCCCTGGCAGCTTCATTGGTCACATGTGGCAGGCAACTACTGTTGGGCTCATTTTGCAGAAGGGGAGATGCTCTTGTTGCCTCATTTTACAGAGGTGGAAACTGAGGCACAGGGACTAGTTACTCCTCAAGTTCAGGCAGCTGAAAGTGGCAGAGCCAGGATTCAGACCTAAGAGCTTGACCTGATTGGAGGTGAGGAACAGAAGATGGGGCACAGCCATCATGCTCTCGCAAACCTGCCAGAAGGAGCAGGGGTGAGATGGGTACAAGAGGATGTCCATGCAGGTCCCTGTGGAGGCTAAAGTTGAAGTCGGTGAGGAACAAGGGGCTGGTTGCTCTGATGCCAGGTTGCCTCTGGACTCAGCTTCTCCCCACTCCCTCTGCTGGCCTCCAGGGGCCCTCTGTGTTCCCCTTGTACTCACTTTCTAAAAGGAAGCTTCCTGCAGGAAGTCGCTGTAGAGGCCCAACTCCTCCAGAATCGGTTGTGCCGTGAGCAGCCCTGCCCTCGGGAGCCAGAGCCCTCCTCTGTACCCTCAGCAGTTCACCCAACACCCACTGTCATGCTCCCTCACACAGCGTGCGAGACTCCCCAGTAATGTCACCTACACTGTCCAGCTGCTGCCAAACTAGGCCCCTTTTAGCTTTCTCAGGTACTGAGCTCACTCCTGCTCCTAACTGAATATTTTCTACTTCACCTCCTCTCACTTCTCCATCTTGCCCAGTGTCCTGCCTCAGCTTCACAGTCACCTCCTTAGACAGCCCTTGTCTGGTTCCCAACTGGGTGAGAAGCCCCTATTGGCGACCACTGTGACAGCACGTGCTTGTTGTTTTATGGTGCTCCCGCCACCTGCGCGTGTCTTTGTCCGTGCTAGCCCGTAACCTCTGTGCGGCTCGGTCGTGTTTCTCTTGGTTGTCTTCGTGCTTGGTGTGTGGTTGGTGTGCAGAACCTCTTCGTTAAGTGAATTGCTGGCTGTTATGCAGCCTTCCTGGCATCGTGAGGCTCCACATGGTACCGAGTATTTTAGTTCCCTCTGTGCAGTGTCACTTCCAGTGTTTGAAGGCTTCCATCAAGTGTGAAGTTACGTTAAGAAAGTTTAGTTCAGCATCTTACTTCATATTCATTCATCTTAAAAACGTGTGCTGTTTTGATTCTTCCCAATAGGATGGACGATTTGGTTTTGTGTGAACCAACGGAGCTCTACAACATCTTGAATCAGGTCTCAAAACTGTCCAGACTAACTGAACCCAACTATCTCTGTTTATTGGGTGAGTACAGAAACAACCCACAGGCAGCCGCAGATGCGGAGAGCACTGTCCTGCAGGTGCTATTTTTGGTAGATTCATAAATTTGAGGGAGTGGAAATGACTTCAAAAAGCTGTTGAGCTCATGGGCTTGAAATTCTGCAATTTACTATCATGTGACTTGAACATCGTCCCAGATTGGATCTAGAAGTTTCCAGAATACTTGTTCTAGCTCTCTTTTGTTTTAGTGAAATATTTGAAGCATAACAAATGTAGTTGTACTAGGAAACTATTTTTGCCCACCACTCAGATGTCACATGGTGAACGACACCTTAGTACCTCATCCCGACAGCTTTCATCTCCCTCGCCAGAGACGGCTGCTTCTGGGTTTTCACAAAATACATGTGGTTTTGCTGTTTAGCTATGTCATTTAAATGAACCAAATATCATAATATATGATAATAAATAAATATAATATTTCTACCAAATATTTAAATATGCCATTATGAATAATCATCTGCAGCTTCCTCTTTATTTCTTCAAAGTATATTTTGAGGGGCTGGAGTGGTGGCTCAGTGGTTGCAGTGCTTGCCTGGCATGTGCGAGGATGTGGGTTCAAACCCCAGCACCACATGCACAATGATGTGTCAGAGCAATGAAAGCCACATGAAAAACTAAATTAAATTGATTCTCTCTTTCTCTCTCTCTCACTGTCCCTCTGTTTTTTAAAAAAGTATATTTTGAGGGCTGGAGCAGTGGCTCAGTGATAGAACATTTACCTGGCATGTGCAAGGACCTGGGTTCAATCCCCAATGCTACATACACAACTAAGTGGAGGAGAAACAAAAACCAGATGAAAAAATAAAATTAACTCTCTCTCTCTCTCACTGTCTCTCTCTCTCTCTCTCTTTCTCTAAAAAGCCAAAAGTAGATTTTGAGCTGGGCACAGTGGTGCAGGCCTATAATCCCAGTGGCTCGGGAGGCTGAGGCAGGAGGATCGCAAGTTCATAAGCCAGCATCAGCAACTTAGCAAGGCCTTCAGTGAGCAACTTAGCTGAAACCTGTCTCAAAATAAAAAATGGGCTGAGGATGTGGGTCAGTGGTTAAGTGCCATTAAATTTGATCCCCAGTACCAAAACAAACAAACAAACAAAACAAAACAAAACCCCCCAAAAAAGTGTTATTTTGAGCCAGGTGTGGTGGTGCATGCCAGTAATCCCAGCAACTTGGGAGGCTGAGGCAGGAGGATCACAAGTTCAAGGCCAGCCTTGACCTTGACTCAAAAAATAAAAGGGCTGAGGATGTAGCTCAGTGGTATAGTGTCCCTGGTTTCAATCCCCCCAATACCAATAAAACAAAACAAAAGTTTAGTTTTTAGCATTTCTCCCATGTCTATGTGGCAGTACTCAGGAATTCATATCTGTTTCCATAGTGTTCCTGTGCTGCAGTGAGCAACCTTGTGCGTTTCTTATTTGTGTATGCAAGAGTTTCTTAGGTATATCCACTAAGTTGCAAATTCAGCTTCACCGCACAGTCAAATTGTCCTCCAAAGGGGTTGTGTCAATTCACACTCACATCTACAGTGTGAGAAACATTCTCCACCCCAGTCTTGTTCATTTTTTAAATTTTGAGACGGAGTCTCACTGCGGTTGCACAGGCTGGCCTCAAACTTGTAATCCTCCTACCTCAGCCTCCTGAGCAGCTGGGATTACAGGTGTGTACCCACATGCCTGGCCAGCCTTTAATATTTTTTGTAATAAAAATGGTATAAATTTCTTTGTGTTTTAGTTTTCACTTCCTGAGTGTTAACAAGATTGAATCTTTTTATATTAATTCACTACCCTGGCTTCCCCTTCTGTGAAGTACCTGTTCAGAGTTCTCCATTTTTCTATTGTATAATTTTTGTTTTTCATATTGATTTGTAGGAGTTCTTTATATACTGTGGATACTAATCCTTGTTTACACATGTTCCAAATATCTTCTCCCACTCTTTAGTGCTTTTTGGACTTTTTTTCTTGTGAAATATATCACACAAAAGTATTATCATGGAAATTTTTAGTTTACTGGTTTATTACAAAGCAAATACTCATGGAACAAGTGTCCACATCAAGGGCCAGAGGATAGGCCCCAGAAGGTGCACTGGACCCTCTCCCAGCTGCTACTGCATCCCACTGCCCAGAATTGCTTGTTTGCTCTGTGATCTCACCTAAGCGCAGATGCTTCTAGGGAAGTTTTTCCTTATCTAGAAGAGTCTAGCATGAATATTATCAGGTAGCATCTTCTCCCTTGTGTCTGTGTGTCTGGCTGCAAAAAGGTTTGAGATGCCTCTGTTGTGTACGGCTGTAGTGTGCGTTCACTTCCCCTGGGTGTGTCTTTTCATTCTATGAATGTAACATGATTCACTGCTATACTTGGGTGGATAGTTGGGTTATTTCAGCTTTTAGCTATTCCAAGTAATGAGTCTGTGAACACTTTTGAACAGGTGTCTTGTATGTACACACATCTGAGTGTATTCATTCCAGTAGAATTGCTAGACCAAAGGGCATGTGTGTTTAATTTCAGCAGATAATGTCTTTGGCCTATTTTATTACTTATTTATATTTATTTTTAAAGATATTTTTATTTTAGCTTTATTGGGGTATAATTGACATATAATTGTATAAAATGTACAACTCGACATTTTAAGTCTGTTTTCATCATGGCAGTGATCACCATGATCAAGCTAGTTACCAAGTTTGTGTGTGTGGTGAGAACTAACCTAACCTCCTCGCGGGTTTCAAGAGCACAGTACACTGTTGACCACAGTCACCATACTGCACATCTGCTCTCCAGAACTTGTGCATTTGCAAAAGTGAACTTTATCCTCTTTGATCAGCATCCCCCGATTCCCCAGCAGCCATCGTTCCACTTTGCATTTAGATTCCTTGTCTAGATGAGATCATTTGTCTCTCTGTGCCTGGCTTATTTCACTTAACGTCCTCTCCACCCATCCGAGCTATTGCAAATGGCAGGATTTTTTAAAGCCTGAGTACTATTTGCATGCTCCTTTGTATCTGTATCTCCTGTTTCTTGACCCATTCATCTGTCAGTGGATATTTAGGCTGCTTCCTCAGACCCAGGGCCCTGAGCCCGGGGCCTGGCACATGCTAGGCAAGTGCGGTACCGCTGAGCTGCTCCCCAGTCCTGTTTCCGTATCTTGACTATTGTGAATGATTTAGCAGTGAACATGGAGGTACAGGTGTCTCTTTGAGAACCTGATTTAATGACTGTAAGAGACGTACTAGATCACATTGTAGCTCTATTTCTAATTTATTTGGGGGAAATCTCTTTTCTGTATGGCTGTCCCAGTTTAAAGTTCCCCCAACAGTACACCAGGATTCCCTTTCTCTTCATCTGCCCCAATACTTACCTCAGGTCCGAGTGATGCTTCATGTGGGTTTTATTTGCATTTCCCTGATTAGCAATGTCGAGCGCTTTCTCAGCTCCTTTTGGCCATTTTCATGTCATCTTTTGAGAACCGTCTGTTCAGGTCCTTAGCCCATTTGTCGAATGGATCATTTGTGCTTTTCCTGTTGAGTTGAATTCCTGATGCATTTTGAATGTATGTAAGCTCAGCACGAACAGGGTGCACAGCCACCCCCATTCTGTGGGCTTTTCACTGGTGATTGTCGCCTTTGCTGTGCACAAGCTTTTGAGTTTGATGCAAAACTACTGCTACACTTGTCTATATTTGCTTTCATTGCCTGTGCTTTCGGTGTTATAGCCAAAAACCACTGCCTGGACCAATGTCAAGAGCTCTCTTTTAGTAGTTCATGGTTTCACGCCTAGCTTTTAAGTCTTTAACTCATTTTTAGTTGATTTTTAAAAAAATACAGGTTGAGCTAAAGGTCTAATTTCATTTTTCATGAAATTAGAAGTAGATTTCGAGTTTCCCCAGCACCACTTATTGAAGAAATTGTTCATTTCCAGTTGTGTAACCATGGGACTCTTGTCCAAGATCAGTTGACTGTAAACACGTGGATGGATTTAGTCTGGGGCTTTGTATTGTGTTCCATTGGCCATGTCTGGTTTGAATGCCAGTGTCATAGTGTTTTTTTTTTTCTTTTTTAAGAAAGAGAGAGAAGGACAGAGAGAGTGAGAGAGAGACAGAGAGAATCAAATTTTATTTAGTTTTTCACATGGCCCTCGTTGCTCTGACACTTAGTTGTGTACGTGGGTGCTGGGGTTTGAACCCGTGTACTTGCGCATGCCAGGCAAGCGCAATAACCGCCAAGCCACCGCTCCAGCCCCGTGTCATAGTGTTTTGATTATAGTATCTTTGTAATATATTTTGAAATCAGGAAAGGTGAAGCGTGCAGCTTTATTCTAATTATTTTTTTATATGGCCTTTGTTTCTCTGACATTTAGTTGCGTATGTGGTACTGGGGTTTCAACCCAGATCCTTGCACGTGCCATGCAAGTGCCGTAACCTCCAAGCCACCACTCCAGCCCTGCAGCTTTATTCTTACTCAAGATTAATTTTGGTATTTTGTGGTTCATGTTGTTTTTTCTGTTTTGTAAATGATGCCATTGGGAATTTGATAAAGATTATGTTGAATCTTCAGATCACTTTGGGTAGTGTGGACATTTTAGTATTCTGATTCATGAATATGGAATGTATTTCCATTTATCTGTGTCACCTTTAATTTCCTTCAATGTGTTATAGTTCTTAGTGTATAAGTCTTTCACTCTGGTTAAGTTTATTTCTTGGTATGTAATTATTTATTTTGCTATTGTAAATGGAATTATTTTTTTCTTTGTGTGGTTTGGTGGTACTCAGGATCAAACCCTTGCTCATGCTAGGCAAATGCTCCACTGTTGAGCTACATACACCTCAGACCCATGGAATCGATTTCTTAATTTGCATATTAAGTAATTTGTACATAGAAAAAACCACTGATTTGTAATTTGATTTTTGTCCCCTGCAAATTTAGTTTCATTGTTGTTGTTGAGTCTTTACAGTTTTCTACATATGATCATGGCATCTGCAAATAGAGGTAATTTTACTTCTTCCTTCCTGATTTATTTTTTCCTGTCACATTGCACTGGCTAGAACCTCCAGTACCATGTTGACTAGAAATGGTGAGATTGGGTATCTTTGCCTTGCACAAGATCTTAATGGAAAAGCTTTTAGTTTTCCCCCACTGATTGATATTAGCTGTGGGCTTTTCATAAATGGTTTTTATCATATTGAGGTAAGTTGCTTCCTGTTGAGTGCCTTTGTCCTGAGTGGCTGTGAAAGTTGGTGAAATGATTTCAGCTACTGCCGGGTGTGTGTGTGTGTGTGTGTGTGTGTTGCCCGCACCAGGATGCTGTACCAGTGAGCTATGTCCCCCACCCTTTTTTTTGAGATGGGGTCTGGATAAGTTGCCCAGCTGGCCTTGAACTTCTTTTCCTCCTCTCTTAGCCTCCTGAGTTGCTAGGACTACGGACATGTGCAACCATGCCTAGTTCTCTGGATTACTTTCAGTCATTGTTCATGATGACTTTTATTGCATAGGTTTTAATTTTAGTGTAGTAATATTGGTCAATATTTTCATTTAGGGTTTTTCTATATGGGTGTTGTTTAGGAATTCCTGGGGCTGGAGTGGTGGCTCAGCGGTTGGAGCTGGGTACCCAAGAAACAAAAGCCAGATGAAAAACTAAAGAAAGTTGATTTTCTCTTTCTTTCTTAAAAATTAAATAAAATAAAAAATAAATTAAGAAGAGAATTCCTTACAATGGGCTGGGAGTGCAGCTTAGCGGTAGAAAGCGTGCATGAGGTCCTGGGTTCCATCCCCAGCAGCAGCCCCACCAAAGAGAACAACTAATTCCTTCTAAACCCTGGTCTCATAAAGCTACCCCTCCTCTATTTTCTTTTCCGTTTGTGATCCTGGGGACCAAACCCAGGCCTTGTGCCTGCTAGGTAGGTGTTCTACCTCTGAGCTACCTCCCCAGCCCTCTATTTACTTTCAAAAGTGTTGCTTTTCCAATTTAAGACATTAATCCATCTGGAATTTACTTTTGCTTACGGTTGTAGGCAGGGATCTTGTTTTCTACATACACTTCCATTTGTGTTAATGCTGTTTATTTTCCAATGATTATTTTCTAACTGATAATGTATGATGGTGTAATTTTTTTTTTTTTTTTTTTTTTGCGGGGAGCTTTTTCTGTAATTACCTAACTGTGCTTACAGAAACATACTCATATTAGCTTATTTTTATAGGTGTTATAGTTATACATAGAAACTGGGTTCACCCTGACAAAATCATCCATGCATGGAATCTGACCCACTCCATTTCAGTCTCCTCTTCCCTTCCCCTACTCCATGTTCATATTAGTTAATAGAATATGAATTACTAACTAATAATGATTAGTTAGTTAACTAATATTAACCATTGGTTAGTTAATAATTAACCATTATTAATAATAAATCATTAGTTAACTGATAATCATATAAGTTTAAATTACCTTATGGTTTGAGCCAAAACCTTGGTACCATCTTGGAGGATTTACGAACTGATTATTTTCATCCATTATAAGTGTATAAAAGATCCCCCATCAAATGCCATGAAAGTAGGCAGGAAGAACCTTGAGAAATTTACCTCTGGCTTGTGCCTTAGAAAAATTGTATGTTTTGCATTGTAAAAGTTTATAAAATTGGTGTAAATACGTTGTCCTAATGTTTCAGCGGTAGTTTGCAAAGTTCAGCAACTAATGGGTGTGTGTGGAGGTGCTGTGTACACAGTGGAACTAGAAGCTAGCAGAGGCAGCTACGGTCGGCAGGTAGATTTCAGTCCTCTGGACTCTGACTTAACACTGTCAGCTCAGCTCTCCTGCTGAGGCTGCCAAGAAACTCGGCACACCAGCCTAAGCTTTTCTTATTGTGGAAAAAAGAAAATCCATTCCAGGTTTTGGTCTAGAATTGATTTTATGCTGCAGGTAAGTCGTTCCTTCCACAGCCAATCCTCATTTTGTGATCAGACACAAGGTCTACTTGGGTGTACGTTTGTACCAGCACTCGTACTCAAAATCATTTATATGACTTTGTAAATGACTCTACAGCAACTTGGGAGGCTGAGGCAGGAGGATTGCAAAGTGGAGGTCGGCCTGGACAATTTTGAGAGACTCCATTAAAACAAACAAAGCAAAAAACCCTACACACTTCACTGGTGATGAGAGTGCTCGCTTAGCATGCTCGAGGGTGTGGATTCAGGCCCCAGCACTGCCACAAAACTAACCAACTTTGAGTGGGGCACGGTAGCTCACACTTGTAATTCCAGCAACTTGGGAGGCTGAGGCAGGAGGATCACAAGTTCAAGGCCAGCCTCAGCAATTTAGCAAGGCCCTAAGCAACTCAGTGAGACCCTGTCTCAAAAAAAAAAAAAAGGAGGGCGGGGGAGTTGGGATGTGGATCAGTGGTAAAGTGCTCCTGGGTTCAATCCCTGATACCAAACAACAACAACAAAACTAATTAGAAATTGGGCTGGAGCAGTGGCTCGGCAGTTACGATGCTTGCTTGGCATGCGCTGGTATGCGGGTTCAAATCCCAGCACCCACATACACAACTAAGTGTCAGAGCAATGAAAGCCATGTGAAAAACTCAGTAAAAATTGATTCTCTCTCTCTCTCTCTCACTGTAGTTCAATATCCCCACTCTCCACACCCCTCTCCCTCCCTCTTCTCATCTCCTAATCCCTTGCCTTTTTTCTGGGTCCTATATTTTTCCTAAAAAACGCAAGTACAATGACATAATTCTAATACCCACGAAGAATATTTTTTGCATATATGACTATAGTATATTTAGTGACATACTTATAAATGCTTGGAATGTACCTTGCTTTATCTCAGTTCCAACATTTCCCCTTCTCTCTTCCTATCATCCCTTATTCAAAATATTTGACAATAGGATTAAACATTTACATTTGCAGCATAGCTTGTTCAAATATCTTATGCAGTATCTTGCAACTGTATATCATAAATATTAACATATTGTATTTTTGTTCTATGGATCTAATATATGAGTTTGTCTACCTTACTCCCAAGCCTGGGTAGCTCCAGCCTCCACAAGTGAGGGAAACCATTCTGCCCTTGACACTCTGTGTTTTACTAACTTTGCTCAGCATGATTTTTTCCACTGCCATCCATTTACCTTCAGTGGATACAATATCATTGTTTTTAATAGCTGAGTAGAATGCCATTGTATATATATACCAGAGCTTTTGGATCCATTCATTCAGTGAGGGGCATCTGTGTTGGTTCTGTAATTTAGCTATTGTAAATTGAGCTGCTGTGAACATGGATTTTGCTCTGCTGTTGAAATGTGCTGATTCTAACTCCTCTGGGAAAATACCCTGAAGAGGGTGATATGGTGGATCCAATCCTAATTTTTTGAGGAGTCTCCACACTGCTTTCTGGAGCAGCTGGACCAGTCTGCAGTTCCACCAAGAGTGTGCTAGTGTGCCTATCTCCCCACAGCCCCTCCAGCATCTGTCATTATTTGTCTTCTTCATCTTTGCCAGTCTGACTGGAGTGAGGTGAAATCTTAATGTGGTTTTGATTTGCATTTCTCTGATTGCCAGTGATTTAGAGCACTTTCTCATGTATTCATTGGCTTGCTCAATGTCCTCTGTTGAGAAGTTTCTGGTTAGCTCTAGAAGGCATTTTTAAATTTGCAGCAAAAATCTCTTCCCCAAACTGATCCCTAATGTCTAATCTGTATTTCTGATCAGTCTTTTTATGTATGAAAGGTAACTTGCAAAATGCATCCATGAACATTTAAACCAGGCTTTAGAAAGATTGGACTTGATTTCTAACTTGTTTCAAGACAGAAATGAACGTATTTCACCCTGTTCATAGGACGTTGCAGCTAGTATGCCAGCGCTTGTCACTGAACACAGTGGGTTTGCGGCTTGATAAGCACTAGGCCCATAAGCAGTACCAGGCGATGAAAGAATGAAGAAAGGTTTATTCCTTGTACAATCCAGAAGAGCACTGGGGATAAGTCCCAAAGCGGGACCTCCCTGGCAAAGCAAGCGTAGGGCTTTTATTGCAGAAACTTTGGCATGTGAGTACTGGAGAGACTACCCAGTGTGGGCATGGTCCTGAGCGTGCTAAGTTCAAGATCCTGCTTTTTTTTTTTTTTAAAGGGAGAGGGACAGTGGGGGGGGAATCAATTTTATTTAGTTTTTCATGTGGCCTTTGTTGCTCTGACACTTTGTTGTGTACGTGGTACTGGGGTTTGAACCTGCATCCTTGTGCATGCCAAGCAAGCACTGTAACCATGAGCCACGGCTCCAGCCCCAAGATTGTAGCTCTTCAGATATTGCATGCTCAAAGGTGGTGGACAAGATGGGCGTGGTGGTGCACACTGTAATCCCAGCAACTTGGGAGACTGAGGCAGGAGGGTCACAAATTCAAGGTCAGCCTCAGCAATTTTAGCGAGATCTGTCTCAAAATAAGTGAGGGCTGGGGATGTAGCTCAGTGGTAGAGCACTTACCTAGCATATGTAAGGCCCTGGGTTCAATCTCCAGCACCACAAAAGGAAAAAAGAAAGTTCAGGGCAAAACCCGCAACCCTTACCCTGCTTTTCCCTTTCTATAAAATTCCAAGGTCGTCGTTAGCTCTTGGAAGACAGGGCTAAAGGACATGGGTCCCCTTGTTTTCCCAGAAAAGCGTCTTTCTGTTTAAAAAAAAAAAACCCAAAACAAAACAAAGATGGTGTACAAGAACGCCCCTGTCCCAAGATGTTAGCATTGGGATTTTATTTATTCATTTTTTTGCTACCAGGGATTGAACCCAGTAGGGCTTAACTGCCTTGCACACCCCCAGCCCATTTTATTTATTTATCATTTAAATTTTGAGACAGGGTCTCACCAAGTTACTTAGGGCCTCACTAAGTTGCTGAGCTGGCTTTGAACTTGTGATCCTTCTGCCTCAGCCTCCTGAGCCCCTGGGATTACAGGTGTGTGCTATCATACCTGGCTAAAATTATGAGTTTTTGTTTGTTTGTTTGTTTGTTTGTAGAGAGAGAGGGACAGTGTGGGGAGAGAATCAATTTTTTTCTTTTTTTTTTTAGTTTTTCATGTGGCTTTCATTGCTCTGACACTGTTGTGTACATGGTGCTGGGGTTTGAACCCGCATCTTCATGCATGCCAGGAGAGCCACCACTCTAGCCCCCTAAAATTATGAGATTTTAAAATTTATTTTAAAAGAGAGAAGGACAGTGAGAGAGGAGAGAGAGAGAGAGGAGAGAGAGAGAGAGAGAATCAATTTTTAGTTTTTCACATGGACTTCGTTGCTCTGACACTTAGTTGTGTACATGGGTGCTGGGGTTTGAACCTGTGTGCTCGCGCATGCCAGGCAAGCACTGTAACCACCGAGCCACCGCTCCAGCCCAAATTATGAGATTTTAAGAAGCAAAGTTTACTCTAGGTCACCTAGGAGAGGGACCGTGTGGGTTTTGCTTGGTATATCTTCTTCTTTTGCTCAAGATTGTATTAAGGGGGGGCTGAAGTGGTGGCTCAGTGGAATTGTGCTTGCCTGGCATGCGTGAGGACCCAGGTTTAAACCCCAGCACCACATACACAACAAAGTATAGGAACAATGAAAACCAGATGAAAAATTAAATACAATTGCTCTTCCTTTCTCTCCCTTTCTCTCTCACTGTCCCTCTCTCTTAAAAAAAAAATTTGTATTAAGGGGCTGAAGTGGTGGCTCAGCAGCTACAGCACTTGCTTGACATGCTCAAGGATGTGGGTTCAGACCCTGGCACCACATACACAATGAAGTATTGGAGCAACGAAAGCCACATGAAAAAACCTAAATAAAATTGGTTCTTTCTCTTTCACTGTCCCTCTCTCTTAAAAAAGAAAAGAAAAGGTTAAGATTCACTGGGGCTGGGCATGGTAGCACTTTCCTATAATACAAGCAATTCAGGAGGCTGAGGCAGGAGGTTTGTAAGTTCAAAGCCAGCCTCAGCAACTCAGTGAGATTCTGTCTCAAAATAAAAAGGGCTGGGGATGTGACTCAGTGGTTAAGCACCCCTGGGTTCAATCTCCAGTATAAAAAAAAAAAAGATTCACTTGGACTGCGGTATAGCTAAGTGATAGAGGCCCCGAGTTTCATTCCCAGCACTAAAAACACTGTTCACTTGTGTTGTTGTGTATAGCTGTATTCTAATTCACTTCTGTTGCTAAACATTGTCGGGTTATATGAATGTTTATCAATATATTTATCCACCCTAATATTGATGGGCACTTTGGGTTGCTTCAAGCTTGGCAATTACAAGTATGCTGCCACGTGCTTTCACGGGTCCCCAGAGAGTCGTTCTCTAAGGTGAACCCAGGAGTGGAATAGCAGCTCAGAGGGTGTCCAGCTTCCCAGTGCCACTGTACCAATTCACACTTCTCCAGCAGAGTACCTGGAATCACCTGGCTTTCTCATTTTTGCCATTCCAGCACATGTGTAGTGTTTCATTCTGGCTGTAAGTGGAGTGTCCCTGACTCAGGAGATAAGGACCTTTTTATGTGCTGGCCATTTGGGTTTCCCTTCTGTAAGGATTTTTTTCAATTCAGATGTTTGTGGATTTTTCCTCCCTACTGATTTGAGTTCTTTTTTTTTTTTTTAAGAGAGAGGGACAGTGAGAGAGAGAAGCAATTTTATTTAGTTTTTCATGTGGTTTTTGTTGCCCCAAGACTTCATTGTGTAGGTGGTGCTAGGGTTCGAACCTGTGTCCTTGCGCATACCAGGCAAGTGCTGTAACCGCCGAGCCACGGCTCCAGCCCCTGATTTGAGTTCTTTATAAATTCTGGATAGATATGTATCATTAATCATTTGTGACTTGCCCTTTTACTTAAGGTTGCATTTTGATGAGACTAGAGAAGTTATTAATTTAAGTGGTTAGAGTGTATGTATTTTTTTTAAAGACTATTTTTAGAGCTGTTATCGGCTCACAGCCCAGCTGAGTGGATAGTACACATTTCCCATGCACCTTTGCCTCCCCAGCTTCCCCTGCCATCAATACCCCCACCACAGTGCCACACTTGATACAACTGATGACCCTATGTGGACAGGTATCTGGATCACCCAGAGTGCACAGTTTATATTAGGGTTCAGACTCGGTGCTGTGCATGCCGTGGGCTTGACAGATGCAGATCGTGCACCCGTCATCATTGCAGTACCATGCAGAATAGGCTCACTGCCCTTTAATCCGTCCTCTGCCTGTTCATCCCTTCTCCCCCCTCGCCCCTGGCAACCACGGATACCTCCACGGTTTGGGCTTCTTGGGAGTGCCATTTAGTTGGAATCACACATGGCCCAGCCTCTTTGGATTGGCTTCTTTCACTTGGTAGTATGGATTTGAATTTCCTCCATGCCCTTTCATAGTTTGATAGCTCTTGTCTTAGAGAGGAATAATATTCCGCTGCCGGGGTACATCATCGCTTATTCATTTACCTCCTGAAGGCCGTCCTGGTAGCTTCCACGCTGTGCCACTGTGCATAGGCTGCTGTAAACATCTGTGTGCTGGGATTTCTGCTGACATGATTTGGGCAAACACCAAGGAAAATGATTGCTGTTAACAGCATATTTAATTTTGTTAGAGACTGCTGAACTGTCTTACAAAGTGGCAGTATTGTTTGCGTTCCAACAGCAACAAGGAAGAATTCCTGCTGTTCCACATCCTTGCCAGCGTTTGGTATGTGTCAGTGTTTTGGATTTGGGCTATCCAATAGGTATAAAGTGCTCTTATCGTTTCAATTTGCAATTCCCTAATTATCTTTTTTTTTAAAGAAGGCATTAGTTTTTTGTTTGTTTGTTTTAAAGGGAGGGACAGTGAGAAAGAGAGAAAGAGAGAACCAGTTTTATTTAGTTTTTCACATGGCTTGCACTGCTCCGAGACTTGGTTGTGTATGTGGTGCTGGGGTTCAAACACACGTCCTCAGGCATGCCAGGCAAGCACTGTAACCCCGAGCCACCGCTCCAGCCCCTCCCTAATTATGTTTGCTATTGAGCTTCCCACACAGTTATTTGCCATCTGTATATCTTCTTTGGTAAGGTGCCTGTTCCTATCTTTTGTCCATTTTATAAGCAGTTATTTTTCATTGTTGAATGTTAATGGTTTATAATTTGGAAAATAGTTCTTTATCAGATATGCATTTTGCAAATATCTGTGACTTGTGTTCTCTTCTCTTCTTTCCTTTTCAATGCTGGGGATGGAACCCAGGGCCTTATGCACGCTAGGCATGCACTCCACCACTGAGCTGTGTCTCTGACCCTTCTTTCTCTCTCTCTCTCTCTCTCTCTCTCTCTCCAGTTTCTTTGGCAGAGCAGAAGGTTTAAATTTTAGTGAAGTCCAGCTTATCAACTGTTTCTTTTATGGATTGAGGCTTTGGTGTTGTATCCAAAAACTCATTGCCAGACAAGTTTATCAGGATTTTCTCCTGCATTACCTTTTTTCATTTTATACTTCAGTCTGTTATCCCTTTTGAGTTAGTTTTTGTGAAGGGTGTAAGATCTCTCTCTCTCTCTCTCTTTTTTTTCGGTACCAGGGATTGAACCTAGTGGTGTTTAATCACCGAGCCATATTCCCAGTCCTATTTTATTTTTATTTTTGTATTTTTTGACACAGGGCCTCACTAAGTTGCTGAAGCTGGCTTTGAACTTGCAATCCTCCTGCCAAAGCCTCCTGAGCCGCTGGGATTACAGGTGTGTGCACCACACCCAGCTTGGTCTATATCTTGATTTGTTTGCCTGTGAATATCCAATTGTGCCAGCCTTATTTGTTGAAAATACCGTCTTTTCTCTGTTGCACTGCCTTGGCTTCCTGGTTCAATCACAAGATTGTGTTGGCCTCATTCTAGACTACATGCTGTTCCATTCGTCTATTCGGCTATTCTTTTGTCAATACCACACAGCTTTTTTTTTTTTTTTAAGAGAGTGAGAGAAAGGGTCAATTTTATTTATTTTTTCTTCTGGTTTTTGTTTTTCTGATATCTATTTGTGTATGTGGTGCTGCGGTTTGAACCCAGGTCTTCACACATGCCAGGCAAGCGCTCCACCACTGAGCCACCGCTCCACCCCCCCCAACTGCTTTGACAAGTGTAGCTTTGTAGTGCACATAGACGTTGGGTAGGGTCAGTTCTCCACCTTTGTTCTTCATCCTCAATATCAAGTTAGCTATTCTGGGCTTTCACCTCTCCATAACCGTGTGTTTTTAATTTTTGTTTGTGAACTCATCTTTCCATAGCAGTTGTGAAGGTCATCCTACTGAAAGGTTTTTCATTGTTCCTAACCAAGCCTCAATATTTCAATGATCTTGAACTAGTTTTTTTTTTCTTTATGGACTGGGGATTGAACCCAGGGGTTCTCTGCTGCTGAGCTACATCCTCAATCCTTTTATTTTTTATTTTGAGACAGGGCCTTGCTAAGTTGCTGAGTCTGGCCTTGAACTTGTGTACCTCCTGCCTCAGCCTCTTGAGTGTCTGGGATTACAGGTGTGCACCACAATTCTGTGCACAAAACAGGTCTCATTTCAGTTTCTTTTCTTTCTTTTTTTTTTTTTTTTAAGAAAGAAGGACAGTGAGAGAGAGGAGAGAGAGAGAGGGAATGAGAATATCAGTTTTTATTGAGTCACTTAGTTGTGTATGTGGTGCTGAGGTTTGAACCCATGTGCTTGCTCGCACATGCTGGGCAAGCACCGTGACTGCCGAGCCACTGCTCCAGCCCCTAATTTCAGTTTCTGTGGACAGAGATCTTTCAAGACTTTCATGTAAGTCTCAATTCCTACTCCATATTCCTCCCAGCTGTAAGGAAGGGCAGCACTCCCCTCTGTCCCAGCATGGGATTTTAAGCCTCAGCTTTTAGGTTCTAGACTGTTTGGATCTAAAGCTCAACGGGGTACTTAGTGTGCGCTCGCTTTGACTTTGATTCCTCCCCTACTGTCTGCTCCCGCCACTTCCTTTTTTTGCACTGCTGGGGATAGAACCTAGGGCCTCACGCATGGTAGGCAAGTACTCTACCACTGACCTACAGATCTTGCCTTTAAATGTTAAGTTGTCCATGCTAACCTTGAACTTGTGATCCTCCTGCCTCCACTTCCTGAGTTTCTGGGATTATAGGTATGTGGCATCATGCCTGGCTCCTACTCTACCTTTTATAGACCCAGAGAAAACTCCACCTAACTCAGAGAAAGGAAGTCTAAGTGTCTCATAAGGGGATGTGTGGGTGTGAGTATGATATTCTGGGGGTCACTGGGTGATGGCCCAGAGTAATGAAACTCTGTACCCCAATTTTTTAGGAGTATGCTAGGGATTGAACTCCAGGGTGCTTAATCACTGAGCCACATCCCCAGCCCTTTTTATTTTTTATTTTGAGACAGGGTCTTGCTAAGTTGCTTAGGGCCTAAGTTGCCAAGGCTGGCCTTGAACTTGCAATCCTCCTGCCTCAGCCTCCCGAGCTGCTGGGATTTCAGGCATGTACCTCCGCTTCTGGCCATGCACCTCAAATTTTAAAGACACTGACTATAGCCTTACTTGGTAAGTGCTCTAGGTAGACTGTTCCTGTGTTCCTTTGCAAATCTGGTTCTGAGTTAAAGCCTTTTCTTTCCAGATGTACGCTCCAAACGGGAGTATGATGAGAGTCATGTGATCACAGCCCTTCGAGTGAAGAAGGTACGTTGCAGAGTTGGCATCGGGGGCAGGCTGGTGATCTTGCATGAGGGTGGGCAGGAATGGGAGCTCTCATCCTCTGAACAGGAACCAGCATCTCCTGTGGGACTCGGGGCAGTAGGGACAGGTCTGTTTTCCGTGTGCCCATCATGGTGGCCTTGCACAACCTCCCACCCCCATCTCAGTCAACAGCTCTAGGCAGCGAACACTGATGTAGTTCCATGCGGTGCCAGGCGCTGTTCCAGACCCTAGAGATATCACAGCGTATGATACCCATAGTTCAGTGTCCCTGTTCTCATGAAGCTTCTGCCCTGCTCGCTGAGCAGACATTCAACCAGAGGTATTTATGCTAGCCCCAAAGTGGAAGCCACTCCTTCCCTTTCCCTTCTTCTCCTTTCCACACTCCCACAAGTGACAGAGCCCTGCGTGCAGGCTCCATGGTCCTCTCCTGCAGTGAGGCCTTCTCCCCACCCTTGCACATCGTAGCCAGGCGTAGAAGCCTACACTCAGGGTCCTCTCCATCCTCTGCAGTCCTGGCTACAGCCTCTGCCCTTGACTTTGGAGCTCTCCCTCATCCCCTGGTTTCTTCTGTGCCTGGTTCAGCTTCCCTCTCTCCTGCTGCCTCGAGGTATCTGCGTGGTCTCTTTCACACCTGTCAGGTTGCTTTCTTGCCCGAGTTTTCCTGAGGTTCACAGCTTCAACCTTCCACTTGCAGTTAGGGTCCTGGCAAGTTTACTTCTAAAAGTTTCTTACAAAATTCCTTCCCCATCTCCTCCCCACTGCCACTGTGCCACATGCATTTCATCTCTGGCCCTTTTCCTACCCTAACTCAACACGGGCATGGGCCCTGGCTCAAGTGTTTTTCCAGAATAAGCTTCCTGCCTACTGCCCTTCCTCTTCCCCACCCCAGTGCATCGTTTTCTTATTTTCTCCCTGGATTTCATTCTCTGCCCTTTGCATAGCTGACTCTGAGCTGCGCTGTCATGCATGGGTCCCATGCACCCCAACTCTGGAAGAGAGGCGTCCTCTCAGCAGGTTGATCCCTCACCTCCCCCAGCTTTCTTGTTATCAGACTGAGGCCGTCAGGAACTACGCACCTAGCAGGCCACCCAGCCTCACTCCTGTGTTCCCTGTCTTCTGGGACCCGACTCCACCTCTCTCTGCAGCCCCGTCTCTGCAGGTTTCACAGTCACCTGACACCTCAATGTTCCCTAATATCATTCCTTGCTTCTAAAATGCGTTTCCCTCATGCTTTCAGATGTTTTGAGTTGGAATACAGCCTACCGTTGATTTGTGCTGTTACTGTAGTTGCACGTTTTTCCCTGAAAGCAGGTGTTGTGGGCATCTGTTGCTTTCTGTTCATCACCCCACCCCACATTGTGAGGGGAGCATCTCTCAGTGCTCAGTGCAAGTGCTTCCGGGGTGCTCTCTAAAGAGTCAGAGCCCTGGGATGAAAACTGAGCCAGCCAGAATTGGAGAAAGGCATCTCTTCCCAATCTGCTGGTGGAACTTGGAGGCTGGTGTCCGAGCATTGATGACAGTGGATCAAACCTTGAGGGACGTTGCCTGACGAGGGGAGCTCGGTGTACAGAGGAAAAGAGCCGGAGGGGAGCCAGCTGGAACTTTGGAGTCCCTGGTCCAGGTTTTCCTGGAAGCCAGCTGCACCCCTGCCCAGTCCCTCTTATCCACAGTCGCTTTCCAGGCTTTAGTCACCTACTGTCCCCCACGGCCTGAACCTTGAGTCATGTCACCATGAGAAGGGCAAGTGCAGCACAATCAGGTTTTGAAAGAGACCATAGTCTAATTTTTATTGCAGTGCATTATTATAGCTGTTCTGTTTTATTGTTAATCTCGCACCACGCCTGATTTATGAATTGTGCTTTATCATAGGTGTGTTCATACGGGAAGAAACATAACATAGACAGGGCTTAGTTTGGGCATCAGCGGGGATCCCAGGATGGGGCCCCCACTGGTAAGGAGGGACCACGCATTTTAGTATGTCCCACTTACTGCACTGTATCGGAGTCCCTCCCTTTGTGGGCACCCAGATTCCGCTCATTAAGTCAGGGGCACATCTTACAGTTGGCGAGACCCCAACTCCGGAGGCCAGGCCCTTGCCAGCGCTGCTTCCTCCGGCCTCTGGGCCTCAGCTGAGCCCTGTGATTGGTGTGCCTTTCTCACTGTGGTGTCTTAGGTTCTCACTTAGTCCCTGCACCTGGTAGGTGCTGGTGCGTTCTGCTGACTGAATCAAGTGACTAGAAGCTGCTCTTTCTGCCTAGAACACTCCGTAGTCCTTGTCCCCCTGACAAGTGTCCCTGCCATCTCATCTCTGATGCTTCCTGCTCCACGCGGCCTTTCTGGGTTCTCCAGGCTGGCTGACGTGTCTTGTTTCCTTTTTGAATCTCCGCATTCTAGACCCTAGCACAGCCAGTGCAAAGCCAGGGCCTGATGCTTGTCTTCCTCTGATCCGGGGGCTCAGCCTCTGGGGGTGGCTCATCTCTCTTCTGTTCCCAGAGCCCCGCCCCAGCAGGCCTGTGTCTGCATGGGCTCCTCCGCAGAGTGCCATCTAGCGGGCACATTCTGATCACACTCCGATTCCTTTAGATACATAGGCTTTCTCCCCTTCGAATCTCAGAGAAACCTATCAACTCCCCCTGCAGGTCCTCTGTGGGGTCTCTACATCAGGCCCAGGAGCCAGGTTCCCCTTAGTCAGGGGCTTATGAAGAGCACTGTGAGCAGGTGAAGACCAGATTCTCAGCTGTTGTCCAGCTGTCACAGGGCAGGGACCTTTCAGGAAACTGAGGCAGTTCACAGACCCCCTTCAAACCCTGATTCTTGTGATCAAGTCAGAAAGATTCCAGATGTCACTCAGAGTAATAGGCAATGAGTTTATTAGAAGGGATTGGAAATGGGAGAAGGGGACACTCTCAAGGAAAAGTTTGGGGATCCCAGAGAGGTTTCCAGAGAGTCCCGTCCAGGTCCGCCTCTTGACTGTTGGCTGACAGCAAAGTCGTATCAGACTTTCAAGCCCCCACTGAAATGATGTGACCACTGTATGTTACTTTGGCCCATGATGACTGGTTCTAATTGGAATCTGTTCCTACAGATTTTGTGGTAGGGGAGTTATCCTTAGCTCCCTGAATTCCATGATCTGATCTATGAAAGTCCAGAAAGTCTCCCCCATTATTGTGGGCCTTCATTGTCCTGCAGAGAACAGGTACTTTGCCCAGGAACGTAACATGCCCTGTCTACTCAAGCCGGGCAGAGCTGCAGGCAAACTGCTACTCAGAAAGGAGAGCTGTGGGGTCAGCACAGTGGGCCCTTTTACAGAGGGCCCCTAATCTCCTGTCCCTCTGCCCCTATTGCAGCCAGCCTCCTCCAGCTCTGGAACATCTTTTAGAGTCCTGAGCCCTTCTAGTGCTGTGGGATTGCATCTCCTCTCTAGGTGACCTCGTCCTCTTAGTCAGCGCCTGCTGTTCCTTGCATGTGATCCATGACTCGGGTGCTCCCTGACTCTACCGTCCACTGCCTCCTCTCTTCCCCATGGCTTCTGTTTGCCATTCCTTCATTAGCCGTATTGATGGCCTACCATGTACCAGACGCTATTCTAGATGCTCAGGATGCTGCAATGACTGAAAAGAACCCAAATCTCTGCTCTCACGGAACTTCATCTGACCTTGCAGTCCTCCCTGTGACTTCTGCTCCACTGACCTTCTGCACCACCTTCTTACGAGTGGATCGGGGCCTGCTGCCAACTGCTCTCGCACAGCCAGCTGGGCATGGTTACTCCAATGCCAGGGCACCTAAAGGGCTGTGAGCCTTCAGCAGACCAGCCAATCTTTGGTCAGGCACTTGCCTCTGGTCCTGCCCACCAGTGCTGGCCAGTGTTTAGACAGGGATGTGGGTATGGAAGATCCTTGGAAGTCAACGCTCCCCCATCCTCTTCAACGTGGGGGGAAGGCTTTACCACAGGTTGTTCCACTAAAAATCAGGGAGACAGCCAGGTGCGGTGGTGTACAATTGTAATCCCAGAGACTCCGACGGAGCCCAGAGGATCGGAAGTTGGAGACCAGGCTGGGCCACTTACCAAGACTGTGTGGCTTAGTGTCAGTAGGGTGCCCCTGAGTTAGATCCTCACTACCACCACCTAAGGGGTCAGAGACAGGTTGTTTGGTGGGGAAAAGAGGTTTATTCGAAGCCAGTGAGCTTTAAGGAAGAACTGTCTCAAATCTCCATCTGCAGGGGGCACAGGGCTAGGGAAAGCTTTTATAAGAGAAGAGGAGGCATGTGGGACAAAAGGCAGAAAACACACACATGCAGCCAGGGGTCAGTCTGCGCTTCCTCAGTTCTCAGCAGGTGAAAGTACAGGGTGCACACACGGTTAGCAGGAAGTCATTTTAAATGTCAGATGGGTCTGTTCCCAGCCTGCATGAGGGCTGGGCCCAATCCTTGCCTCTAGCTCCTGGGGCTGGGCTGCAGGGCATCTGTGCTCCACCAAACTGCCTATCCACTGGCCTCTGCGGTTCCCCTAGAAGGAGGACCAGTACGTGATCCCAGAGTCTGTGGACCTGGAGTGTGTGAAGTACTGTGTGGTGTATGACAGCAGCACCAGCTCACTGGAGCTGTCCTTAAAAGCCAAAAAGCGCCGCAAGGAGGAGGACAAGGAGGAGGAGGACAACGACGATGAGGACCAGGAAGACACCATTCCTGGCTCAGGTGGGTCTTTCCAACGGTGGCAAGAATGATGGCTAGCAGTCACCAAGCACCATGGGCCCGGGCTGTGATGCCAGGTGCTTCACCTGGGCCAATCTGTGTGGTCTGCAGTCTCATTATGAGAACGGTGATGCCAAGACCATGAGCTGTCCGAGGTTTTACCCTCCTAGCAAGATAGCACGTCACCTGCCACCGTTGCATGGACACTGGCAGAACACAGGGAGCCAGCATGTCACTGTTCTCCGCCCTGCTTCTCCAAGCCCGGGTCTCAGAGGGCTATGTGAAGAGGGCCAAGGGACACTGCAGCTGGTTGCGTTACAGGAGAAGAGTCCGGAGTGTGGGGGCCCAGGCAAGGGAGGACACCCTGTCTCCAAAGCTCTTGCACAGATACCTCCTAAGAGATGTTCCAGAACAGCAGCAGCCCTTGTCTCTGTTCAGAGACCTGGAGAGTCGTCTGCTAGCGGGTCCACCACTCCCATCTTCTAGCTGGGGAAACCGGGGCCCAGAAGGGCGATCCTAACCTAGCGTTAGGATCTGTTGCTACGTAGCACAGTCCCCCAAACCGAGCAACTAGAACCAGCAAGCCTTAATTGTCCTCCTCCTTCTGGGGTCCGGAACTCAGGGGCCTCTCGGCTGGGAGGTACAGGATTTCTCTTGGGTCTGCAATTAAACAATCAGCCGGGGCTGCTGTCCTCTGAGGGTTTGGACCAGGACAATTGGCATCCAAGATGACTCATTGATAGCCAGGAGGCCTCAGCTCGCACCTTTCTGTGGGCTCGTTTGAATGGTTTCCCCCAGAGCGAGTAGTCTGGGAGGAGATTTGGAAGGGGCAACCATGTGCCTTTTGTGACCCTTTCTCAGGACTAGACAGTCACCTCTGCCACACTCCAGGCATTAGAAGTAAGTCATGAAGTCCAGCCACACTCAAGGGGAGTGCGACTAGGCTTGATGTTTTATATTTATTCGTTTTCCATATTTATTATTGGCATGTGGTAGCTGTACGTATGGTGGGGTTTGTTACACATGTATACCTGCATGCGATATAGCAGTGTAATTAAGCCAATATAATTCCGTAGTACTTCCCCTTTCCCTTCCCTCCTCTCCCCGCCACTAGTCCTATCTACTGATCTCCCTTCAATTTTAATGAGACCCACCGCAACACACCTCTTTTTCTTTTTCCTCTCTAGCTTCCACATATGAGGGGGGGAATGACCCTTGACTTTCTGAGTTTCGCTTATTTCACTTAATGGTCTCAAGTTCTATCCATTTTCCTGCAAATATCATAATTTCATTTTTTTTTGGACCAGGGAATGAACCTAGGGGCACTTAACCACCACGTCATATCCTCAGCCCATTTTTATTTTTTGTTTTAAGTCAGGGTCTCACTAAGTTGGTTAGGGCCTTGCAAAATTGCTAAGGCTGGCTTTTGAACTTGCAGTCCTCCTGCCTCAGCCTCCTGAGCCACTAGGATTATAGGTGTGTGCCAACGTGCCCAGCAATTTAATTCTTCTTTATGGCTACATAAAACTGCACTGTGTGTATATTTGCCGCGTTTTCCTTATCCGGCCATCAGTTGATGGGCACCTAGGCTGGTTCCATAGTTTGCCTAGTGTGAATGGAGCTGCTGTGAACGTGGGTGTGCGCATATCACTGTGCCACTGATTCATTAGGATAAACACCAAGGAGTGGTATTGTTGGTCAGACAGTGGTTCTGTGCTTAGTCTTTTGAACGACCTCCACACTGAATTCAATAGTGGTGCTAATTTACAATCCCACCAGTAGTATAAAAGACCTTTTTCTCTGCATCCTCTTCAGCATTAATTATTGTTTGTATTCTTGATGGCTTCCATTCAAATATGCTTGAATTTTTAAAAAAAGGTGTTTGGAAGAAACTGTGGACATATTTTCAAATGACCACAGCTCATAAGTGATGGGTCAGGGTACAAGCCCAGGCAATTTGAGGGCTATCTTTTCTCCCAAAGCTTAGACGGTTGTGCTGGAGAGGAATGCAGCTCAGGGCTGGAGCGTCAGTTTCAAGGTGCTCAGCTGAAATTCTGAGATCCCACTGTTCTCCCTTCAGTCCCTGGGTTTGGGGTGACCATCCCCTTGGCACAGAGAGCTCTGCCTGCATGACAGCTCAAAAGCTGATATGCTCAGTGGTTTCAGCGCTTGCCTGCCAAGCACGAGGACCCAGGTTCAAACCCCAGCACCACATACATAACTAAGTGTTGGAGCAGTGAAGGCCATGTGAAAAACTAAATAAAGTTGTTTCTCTCTTTCTCTGTCTCTCTGTCCCTCTCTCTTAAAAACAAAAACAAAAAAAAAAACACAAAAAACTGTTATGTGTGGCTGGACACTTACACTGACTGCCACTGGGTGGCGCTGAGCTCCCACCCTTAGGAAAACCAGCCCTTTTCCCTGTGCTGACCCCACTGGGCTCCACTGTACAGTCCTGGCATTGTAGGCTGACCCTGGAACCCTGGGACATGGGGATGGAGGCAACCCCCTTTCCACCCTGGAACCCTGGGAGGTGGGGACGGAGACAACCCCCTTTCCACCTTGGAACCCTGGGAGGTGGGGACGGAGACAACCCCCTTTCCACCTTGGAACCCTGGGAGGTGGGGACGGAGACAACCCCCTTTCCACCTTGGAACCCTGGGAGGTGGGGACGGAGACAACCCCCTTTCCACCTTGGAACCCTGGGAGGTGGGGACAGAGACAATCCCCTTTACATCCTGGAACCCTGGGAGGTGGGAATGGAGACAACCCCCCTTTCCACCCTGGAACTGAGCCCGCTGTGCATGGGCTCCGTTCTCACTTGGTAGGAAACCGCAACCCATGTACAGTTCATCCACTCAAGCAACTTGCTCACTTCAGATGGCATCTTTCAGGTGAATCTAAGTCTTTTGGATACAAGATCATTGCAGGGTTCCCCTCACCACCCCCTTCTTTCCATTGTTAAGCACCTGTCTGCTCAGTCCCCAAGGAAATACAGGCATGGGGGACCGTGAGCACATCCCAGAAGCAGACGTGAGGTGTCATGAGTAGTCCTTCCTTCTGGCTGTGTCCTGCTGTGCCTGAGGCGGCGGTGCCTGTGGCTGCTGGACACGGGGAACCCCACCTGTGCTCTCCTGCTCAGGCTCCCCACCTGGGCTGCTGACCCCTGGGCCCTGCTGCATCTCCCTTGGCCTTCAGTGTTGGTTCAACCACCCACCCCCTCTGGGGGGCCACCCTGTTCTCAGTGTGCTTGTGTACCCCCTGCCCATGGGTTTTGGCCATCCCAGTTGGCATCTTCTTAGGAGCTGGGAAGTAGCTTCCTTGGTCTTGGCTTCTAGGACTCTCTCTCCATGCAGAACTCAAAGCATGTCCCCATCTTGGAGGAGAGATTTCCCTCATGTTGAATCCTCCTTCCCGGCAATGGGGTTGTGGATTCCAAGCCTGCTTCTTGCTGCCAGAAGAAAGCCTTGGGGATTCCTTTACCTCTCTCAGAAAGCCTGGCCTTCATGACAGTTGACTGGCTAAGGAATCCAAAAAATCTAATTCCAAGTTGCCTTGTTAAGTAGGGACCTTCTTGTTCTGGGTGTGTCCCTCCTCTTGAAGCAATAAGTGCCCCAGTTCAGAGAGGGGGAAAGCACATGTCAACAGAATGTGTGAACAAGTGGAAATGAGGGAAGCTAATGTCCCAGAGATATGGACACCGTTACCTTCCCGGTGGAAAACCTCCGCCCAGTGACGGATGGTTGCTGTTGAGGCGTTGTGTCCCCTCTGAGCAAGTAGAGCCTCACCTCCCTGGAGGCTGCTTGGCAGGGTGGCCTGGGCTCTGCTGATGTCCCTGACTGTCCCTTGGGAGCTGGCCTTCCTCTGGTACTGCCCTGTCATCTGACTAAATAAGCCTCCCATGGGTCTTGAGAAGCAGCCACCGGTCTTAAAGGTGACCGCAGTGCATCCTGAGACTCTCTTCAGCTCCTCTGGGCCCTCTGACCCACCATCTCTTGCTCAGGAGGGGCACAGTGGGTGACATGTGACCCACTGGCTGGACTCTGACTTCTGAGCCAAACCCCATCGGGGGTGGGGGGCGGTTTGGCCCGTATCTTTTAATTTTTTTTTGTACCAGGGATTGAACCCAGGGGTGCTTAACCTATGAACCACATCCCCAGTCCTTTTTATATTTTATTTTGAGACAGGGTCTCATTAAGTTGCTGAGGCTGGCTTTGAACTCAATCTTTCTGCCTCAGCCTCCCGAGTTGCTGCAACTACAGGCGTGTGCCACTATGCCTGACAACTGCAAGTTGTGTCCCAGCCTGGTTATAGACCCCACACTTGTCCTCCAGAGGCAGGTCCTAGGCCACTATGCTCTGAGCAGTCCCTGCTGGAAGTGTCCTTGTCTCCCAGGTCTAAAGTTCAGCAGAGGAGTCAGAGTCCATGCCCTACTCTTTCCAGACGGCGCTCCTGAACCTGCTACCCAACATTTTTCTTTCTGGGTTGGACCCTGGATCCAGGTGTTTTGGTTTAGCCTTAATTATGCAGACTTCTGTCACACATACCTGATTTGCATGAGTCTATCCTGCAGATCAGTGAAGGTGTTTAGGTTTAAATTGATGTCAAAACTACCATGAGATTTCACTTCACACACCAGGCTGGCCATAATCGCAAAGTCAGATCGTCAGGAGTACTGACGAGAGTGGAGGAGGTGGAGTCCTTGTGCACTGCTACCACCGTGCGAGATGGTACAGTCTCTTTGGAGAAAGTTTGGTGTTTCCTCAAAGGATCAAGATAGATACTCCAAAGAAATGAGATCTGCACAAAAACTCGTACATGCACATTTGAAGTAGCGTTATTCACAATAGCCCTGAGTGGAAATAGCACGATGCCCATCAGCAGATGAGAGGGTAAAACCAAAGTGGCAGAGACTGGAGCGGTGGCTCAGTGGTTCCAGCGCTTGCCTAGCATGTGTGAGGATGTGGGTTCAAATCCCAGCACCATGTACACAACCAAGTATTGGAGCAACGAAAGCCACATGGAAAACTAAATAAAATTGATTCTCTCTTTCTCACTGCCCCTCTCTCTTAAAAAAAAAACAAAACAACCCAAAGTGGTAAATCCATGCTGTGGAACATTGGCCACCAAAAGGAGTGAAGTAACTAGAAAGATGAGCGTTGAAGAGCGAAGGCAAGCGTAAAGACCCACGCCACACTGCGCTAATGCTTCCCTTCACACGGTGTCCAGATGCACGAGTCTGTAGAGACCCCAGATGAGGAGAGCATGGACTAACCAGAGCTGGGAGTTTGGGGCAACACGGAAGCGACCGCTCACTGGTGCAGGGTTTCTTTTGGAGGTGATGGAAATGTTCTAAAATTAGAGACGATAGTTACACAAGCGACTATACTAATGACCATTGGATCGTGTGCTTTAAATGGGCGAACTGATTGGTGTACAACATGCGGCACACATGTTATGTGTGTAAAAAGAGTTTACAGAAAAATCCCCTTGGCAGTAAGTTGCTTTTTAAATTGTAATTGTAATAATCCTTGTTTGTCCTTGCTTTGGCTTCCTAAGTAATTGCTTTTCAGGAGGTGGAAGTAGCTGTCTAGCCAGACTAGAGCACGTGGGACAGTCACCTCTTTGATTTCCATTCTTAGAGCTGGTACTTGGAGCTGCCGTGCAGTGTGGCAGGATGCTCACCAGCCTCACCCGCCAGCCGGTCTATATCCTGAAGGGGGGCTATGAGCGCTTCTCAGGCCTGTACCACTTCTTTAGGACCCAGAAGATCATCTGGATGCCCCAGGTGAGGCAGAGGGCTGAGCAGAAGCAGGCTGGGCACTAAGGGGTGGAGGGCAGGGGAGGAGGAAGCAAAGAAGGGGACGGGACATGGAGGACTTGGAGACCAGGCTGGAGAAAGGAACTGGTGGCAGTCAGCTGACAGTGATGAATTCATAGCTGTCAGGTAATGGCAGAGGCGGGCTATCCCTAGGGAGCGCTCCGCATGAGGGCCGAATGCCAAGTCAGACAGGGGCACCTTGGCTGAGACCACCTCTTCAATACCAGCCTGGTTTCCAACTCGAGCTGGATCCAGGGCGTAGGTAGAGAGGTGAGGTAGCTGTCCCTGCCTGTGGGGCACGCGCGGTCTAGGAAGAGAGCAGCCGCCCCAGGTGCCTGAGGGGTGAGGAGTTTTCACGGAGGCCGGCTGGGCGCTGGCCGGCCCCGGTGCTGTGTCCACGTGTGTCTGCTGTGCGGCAGGCAGAAGCCCAGTGCGATGTCAGCGGGAAGTGTAGTCCTTTGAACATCTGCCTTCAGCCACGCTCCCGTATTGCCTGCAGCAGACCTTGGGCAGAGCCCTGCTTCTGGCCAGTTTCAGCTGGGAAAATCCAATCACTATAAGGTTGGGGTCTGGGGAAATGTGAACATTTGATATTAAAGAATTGGTTTTTCTTTAATATCAAAAAAATAATGACGTTATTATGGCTATATTTTTGAAAAATATGTCTCTACGTTTTAGAGACACAGGATGAAAGTCTTCCGGGTGAAATTGTGATGTCCAGAATTTCCTTCAAAACGACCTGGGGAGGGTTGGGGGTCAGTGGGGTGCAGATGAAGGAAAACTGGCAAAGCACCAGTGCTGCAGCTGGGTGATGGCAGAAGAGCTCACGGTGCTCTTCCTGCTCTCATGCGTTTCTAAAACAGCTTTCAATAACGTGAGTGCAGGCAGTCTGCGGCAGCCAGGGCAGTGTGGCCATGCCACACTTGAGTCAGGTCTCAGCAGCCCTCTGCTGGCTGAGGGGCTTGGTAGAGTTCAGTGGGTCACCTCTAACTGTCCTTTAGGGAGGACATCTCTTGCCCCCTCCTCCAGCTTCTTGGTATTGGGGATCCAGCAAGGAGTCTGTCCTGTGCGTCTGGCCCAGTCTGATTCTGGGTGCTGCTTGTGGCCTGTGTGGTTGGGTTTCCTGGGGCCTCGCTCAGCCTCGCCCTTACCTCTCCTGCTGCTGAGGATCTCCTGGAGAGCCAGCTGCGACTCCCTGCCACCCCTGCCAGGAGTTCCCAAACTCCCTCACGTCCCCAGGCAGCCCTGACCCCCACCACATCCACCCTCCTGCACCTAAATCCCGGCCAGATCCACAGGGGAGTGCGCTGGTGGAGAAGGGGCCTCTCTGCCCTGCTGACCCTGCTGCCTCGATGTACCTGTGTGACCAGGCAGGGCCATACCTGTTTCCAGACGCAGGGTGTCCACACAAGTCTTCCTCCCTCCCTCCACTGAGATGGCAGCACCTAGGATTTTAGCTCGTGCCACAGCCTCTTCCCAGCCCAACCTGTGCGACCGCAGGAAAGGAAGCAGTCTGCAGCATCGGAAGAGTTGCGGAAGGCGTGTTACGCGTTGGGGGAGGGTTTTCTCCAGTGCAGCTATAGGACTGTCACAGGCTCCAGCAAGCTCGGTTGGTGGGTGGGGTCAGCAGGGATCTGGGTAGCTTTGGACCTGCTGCAGGCAGGGGCTGCGCGTCTCTGCTGCAGTCTTGAGGTCTGGCTCTGCTACCAGCTTTGGAGGCTGATGGCTTGGGAAGGATATGGGCTTGTGGCCTCGGACCTGGTGTGGAAGGATGTGATGTGCCGAGTTTCCAGGGCTCTGAGGGACCGGTGCAGACACTGAGATAGCCTGAGGCTTATAAGTCATTACTCCTGAGTGATTTGGTGCCAAAGGACTCTGAAAGAGATCTTGATGTCCTTTCCCATGGAGTTCTTTTTTTTTTTTTTTTTAAAGAGAGAGGGACCTGAGAGAGACAGAGAAAGAGAGGAACAACTTTATTGAGTTCCTCACATGGCCTTAGTTGCTCCAACACTCAGTTGTGTACGTGGTGCTGGGGTTTGAACCCAGGTCCTCGTGCCTGCCAGGCAAGCGCCGAAACCACTGAGCCACCGCTCCAGCTCCTCCCATGGAGTTCTGATGGGGGAATGTGGCCTCTAGTCAGAGGACATGGGAAACCTCAAGTTGCACAATGTGGGCCAGTGTCTTTATAGCCTTCGCTCACATACACGGAGCTGTCCCAACAATGCTGGGCTATGTGTGCGCAGTCCTCCACACCCTCCTTTCATAATGTGCTGCGAGGGACCAGGGCTTCTTAACACTTGCTTTGGGAAATACAGAAAGAATCCTGTTTCTTTGCAACTCAAAGAAACCAATTTTTAAAATTTGTGTAGTCGTCATCGTCTTCTTCTTCGACAGAGGGAGAGAGAAAGAGAGAATCAATTTTATTTAGTTTTGTGTATGCCTTGCATTGCTCTGACACTTCATTGTGTGCCTGGTGCTGGGTTTGAACCCGTGTCCTCGCTCACACCAGGCAAGCGCCATAGCTGCTGAGCCACTGCTCCAGCCTCTCCTCCTAGCTTTTGAAATGTACAGCATATTACAGTTGTGTACCAGCTACTGTCTGATAGCACCCAGAGCTCCTTGCTCCTGTTTAGCTGTGACCCCGAACCCGTGAATGGGCCCCTCCCTGCCCTCCCAGCCCTGCTCTCCCAGTCGATGGTAACCATCATTTCACCCTGCACCTCTATGAGATCGACTTTTTCACAGTCTACCTGTGAGTGGGATCCTGTGCCCCTAGGCCTTCCATGCCTGGTTATTTCTCTGCATATGGTGTCCTCTGGTTCCATCCATGCTGTTGCAGACAGATTTTCTATTACTGTTATGCCCTGAATTCAGTGCCCTCATGCTGTTCTGTATAAGTGGTCGCCTTTTTCTCCACCTCTCTACACATCCCGCTCCAACCAGGTACTAGGTGGAGGTGGGGAGTTCTACGGAGTATTTTGAAGGCAGTTTTATTCTAACATCCTCCACTATAATCAAAGACTCTTCCTCCCACCCCACCCACAACTAGACACATTCAGGGTTGTTGAAGCCCTGGGCTGTGGGGTTCTTGACTCCACCTTTGTGTCTGTGGCCACGTGCGGCCGGGAGTGGAGTGATCAACCCTCTCTCTCCAGTGCCTTTGGAAGTCCAGGTCTTGGCATCCCTCATTTCTGGGATTGTTCTTTGCTTGCAGAGCTAGATCTCAAGGGATTAAAGCCCCTTCCTGCGCCCTGCTCATAGCAGCCTTTCTCCTTGCCCTCTCCAGGAACTGGATGCATTTGAGCCATACCCTGTCGAAATAATGCCAGGCAAGATCTTCCTGGGCAATTTCAGTCAAGCCTGTGACCCCAAAGTTCAGAAGGATTTGAAAATCAAAGCACATGTCAATGTCTCCATGGAGACAGGGCCCTTGTAAGTAAATGAGATGGTTTGGGTTTTTTTGGTATCATTTATTTACACAGGCTTCCTAGGGCTGTGCATTTGTAGAGCTGAAAGGGCTCTTAGCAGTCAGCACATACTGCAGTGGGGTTAGGACTAGCCTTCTCCTGTGCCTGGCCTGGCTTTGGCATCCTTTGCCCCTGCGCCCTCACACTCATCCTAGAAACCTCATCATGAGTAATGCTTTCCTGGTCTTTAACATTGTGTTCCAAAGGGTCTTAGCCCACTCTGCTTGGCCTGCCTCAGGAAATGATCAGAAGTGCCCTCTATGCTTTGGAATTGCTGTGGTGCCAGGGACACACACACTTACCCACACCCATCATCGTACGGTGGGCAGGAAAGCTTGGAATAGCCCTGCTGGTCAGCCTTTCTTTTCTGACTGTCTGGTCCTGGTCACCAAGGCCCAGCACTGTCTCTTCTCAGCTCCTGAACAAAAAGCTAAAAAGAGGGGCTGGAGTGGTGGCTCGGTGGTTACAGCACTTTCCTGGCATGTGCAAGGATGCAAGTTTGAACCCTAGTACCACGTACACAACAAAGTGTCAGAGCAACGAAAGCCACATGAAAAACTAAGTACAGATGATTCTCTTTCTTTCTCTTTGTGTCTCTGTTTCTCTCTTATTGTCCATCTCTCTTTTAAAAAAATAATAAAGTTGATTCTCTCTCTTTAAAATAAATAAAAGCAATGGAGCAAGGCCTGGAGCACTGGCTCAGCGGTTATGGCGCTTGTCTGGCCTGCTTGGGAACCTGGGTTCAAACCCCAACACCACACACGCAAGTGTCAGAAAAACAAATCAGATGAAAACATAAATAAAACTGATTCTTTCTCTAAAAAAAAAAAGCAGGGGCTAGAGGGTGGCTCAGCAGTTTCCATGCTTGCCTGGCATGTGCAAGGACTCGAATTCAAACCCCAGCACCATGTACACAACGAAGTGTCGGAGCAACGAAAACCACATGAAAAACTAAATAAAATTGATTCTCTCTCCTTCTCGTTCTCCCTCTCTCTTTCATTCTTTCACTGTCCCTATCTCTTAAGAAAAAATCAGAGCAAAAAAGACAGTGTTTTCAAAGGAGCATAATCAGACTGACGACTGATTCTCAACAGAAATTATTGAAACGAAAAGAAAACGGAATGTGTCTTCGTGGTGGTGGCCGCAAAGGTGATTGCACCTTCTGATATTCACACCTTGAGTGTGGGCTGGACTTACACCTGCAGCTGTAATGAATGGTGTCAAATGAAAGTGGTGGGTGTCACTTCTGATATTAGGTTCAGCCTGTTGGGCACTGCTCCATGGACAGCTTTACTTGGCAGGAAACTGAGGTGTCCTCAGACCATACCTAGACAGGAACAGAGGTTCTCATTCCAAAAGGCTGCAAGGAATCAGATCCTGCAATGAGCGTGGGAATTAGCATGGAAGAAGCTCCTCCTCCAATTGAGCCTTCAGATGAGACAAGGCCAAGTTGACTGTAACAACTGGACTGTACCTACACGAGAGATTTAAGCCGAGGGGACCTGGCTCAGCCACATCCAGGTTCCTGACCCATAGATGAAATAGATGGATAATACCTGTTTGTTGTTTAAAACTTAAATTTTAGAAGCTGGGAGTGGTAGCAAATGCCTGTAATGTTAGCAGCTTGGGAGGCTGAGACAGGAGGGTCACAAGTTTGAAACCAGCCTCAGCAACTTAGCGAGACCCTGTCTCAAAATGAAAGATAAAAAGGGCTGGGAATGTAGCTCAGTGGTTAAGCTCCCCTGGATTCATTCCCCAGAACGGAAAAAACAACAAAATTTTAGGTTGTTTTGTTATGGAGCAATCTATAACTGATACAGTTTATTTAAGAGAGAGATGGGGGGGAATCAATTTTATTTACTTTTTCATGTGGCCTTCGTTGCTTCAAGACTTTGTTGTGTATGTGGTGCTGGTGTTTGTACTTGTGCATGCCAGGCAAGTGCCTTAACCGCTGAGCCACTGCTCCAGCCCTAACTGATACAATGTTAAGGCATGGAGAGACAATAACTGCCAACCCACAGTTGTGAACATACAGAGAGTGTGTCCTTCAAGAATGTAAGTGTGGGGCTGGAGCAGTGGTTCAGCGATACTGTGCTTGCCTGGCATGCACAAGGATCCAGGTTCAAATCGGAGCTCCACATACACAACTAAGAGTTGGAGCAGCAGAAATCAGATGAAAAACTACAGTTGATTCTCTTTCTCTCCCTCTCTTTCTCTTAAAAAAAATTAAGTGAATGCTTTCCATTTCTGGCCAGATGGAATAACATGGACCAAATTTACTGTTCCACCTTAAATAACTGAAATAACCCAAATAAAACTTCTAGAACAGGAGTTTTCAGACAATGACCAACTGACAACACAGGACAGTTACTCCTGAGAGAAAGGAAAATCCAAGGCGAGCCCGTACTCAGTCAGGTGGCAGTGTAGGGAGGGCTCCCGGACAGTCCTGTCTGTCTGCCCGAGTTAAGGATGTGGAGTTGAGACCTCAGAGTGGTGAGCTTGGCTAGAGCAGCAGGGCAGCCCTGCGTGGAGGACTGAGCTGTGCGCAAAGGTCTCTGGACCTCTGCAGAGGGTTCCGCCTGTCTTCAGCTGAGTTCCTGTAAGTGCATGTGTATGAGGAAGCCAGGGGACCAGAAGAGAGGACAGGCAGAGCAATCCCGAGACGACATGGGGTCAGGGATTGGGATTTCAGGTCAGAGTGCACAAAACTCTGACAGGGCATCAATTAGAGTGCTCAGAACGGTACTGCCTCGGTCGTGAAGAAACGTTAGCTCTAGACTAGGGAGGAAAAGAAAGTGTCTGAGACGGAAAGCACACTGCACGGAATTAACAATACATTAGACACTAGGAAAAATCAGTGAATTTAACACAGCAATAGAAAGTATCTGCACATGAGACACGGGGAAGAAAAGGACTGTTAAAAAGTGAACAGAGCTCTGGGAGCTGGAGATGGCTCCCAGTGACCTACGCTGTCTGTAATTAGAGTATCCAAAGAAAAGGACATTGACAAGACAGAAAATATATTTGAAGATATAAGAGCCAAAAAAAATGTCCAAACTTGATCACACCTGAGTGCGAGGGGAGCCAGGAATCTCAACAGGACCCAGACTTGAAAGCACGAA
Source organism: Aplodontia rufa (assembly GCA_004027875.1). Lineage (NCBI taxonomy): Eukaryota > Metazoa > Chordata > Mammalia > Rodentia > Aplodontiidae > Aplodontia > Aplodontia rufa. Next base: position 52,640 of record PVKS010006360.1, read on the forward strand.
GGTGCGGGGCGAGGCTGGAGCGGTGGCTCGCAAGCACCACACGCACAATTCAGTGTCAGAGAAACAAACGGATGAAAAATAAATAAGTTGATTCTCTTTCTCTTTAAAAAAGCACGAACAAAGCTATAGCAATGTACAGCATGTTAAGTTTTTCTTTTTTTTATAGTTTTTGTTTTGTAAAGAGAGGGACAGTGTGAGAGAATCAGTTTTCATTTAGTTTTTCAGGTGGCTTTTGTTGTTCTGACACTTCTCTGTATGTGGGGTTTGAACCCGCGAACTTTCGCATGCCAGACAAGTACGATCCTGCTGAGCCACCTCTCCAGCTGCCAGCATATTAAATTGCTGTGATGAAGAGAAAATGTTAAAAGCAGCTGGAAAGAAAGCATATTACATAGCAGGGAACAAAGATAAAAAGGTGGCTGCAGAGTCCACATTGGAGACTTTGGAACTGAGAAGACTGAAGCGCTGGAAACAAAGCTGCCAGCCTGCGGTTACTAACCAGTGAAGATATCTCTCAAAAATGAAGGGAAAACAAATGTTTTCTCCGGCATACAAAAGCTGAGCAAATTCATGGTCAACAAACTTGTACTACAAAAAAACCAAAGGAAGTCTTTCAGGCAGAAATAAAATGATGCCAGATGGAAATCTGAATTTTACAAAAAGAACAAAGACCACCCGCAGGGGTAATTATGTGGATAAGTATAAAAATCCTCCCTTGTTTAAAAAGCTCTCCAATAATAAGTTAAAGATGTGTTTCAGAAACTCCAAAGCAACTGCCAAAAAGCAGAATGAATCAGACAACCAAGGAAAAACAGAATCATCACAATCCAGAGGAAGGGAGAAAGAGAGGAAATGGAGACAAAATGATGCGACCAACAGAAAACAGATATTGAAACAGTAGATTCATCTCGACAATCACATTAAGTGTAAACAATCCAAACACGCCAATTAAAAGGCAGACATTACAGCCTTCCTAAAAGAAACGTACTCTAAATATAGAGATGGGTTAAAGTAAAAGGATATAACAAGATATTCTATGCTAAGACAATTTAAAAACCTCTGTAGTGGAGCTATATATGTAAATATATTTTTTTGATACTGGGGATTGAACCAAAGGATGCTTAACTACTGAGCCACATCCCCAGCACTTTTTATTTTTTATTATGAGATGGGATCTCACTAAGTTCCTTAGGGCCTTGCTAAGATGTTGAGGCTAGCTTTGAAATTGTGATTCTCCTGCTTTAGCCACCAAAGCCACCGGGATGTAAAGGCTATATTATTATCAGAAAAATTGCACTTCACAGCAAAGAGCACTACCAGAGGGTCATTTTGTTATGAGAAAGTGGTTAATTAAACTAGACTCTAGATTCTAGAGGAAAAATAGTCTTAAACATATATGTACATAATAAAGGAGCTTATTTGATCCCCACTGCTTAAAAAATAACATAAAATAAAGGAACTTAAGCATGCGGAATAAAAACTATTGAAGCTGAAAGGAGCTGAGTGTGGTGTTGCACACTTGTGATCTCAGTGACTTGGGAGCCTGAGGCAGGAGGATCACAAGTTTGAGATCAGCCTCGTTGACTTAGGCCCTGCACAATTTAGAAAGGTCCTGTCTCAAAATAAAACAAAACTGCAGCTGAAGACGGGACTGCACCATGGGGCTGTGTGCCCTGACCTGCGCTCTTCGTCTAGTTTTGCAGGCGAGCCGGACAACCTTCTGCACATCCAGATAGAAGATACTCCAGAGTCCAAGATTATTCCCTTTTTCCGCCACATCTGTCACTTCATTGGTAAGGAGCTTTCCCTAACCAGATTGCACCCTGCCTGTGCCCGGGAGGCAGAGGGACTCCTGCTTGTGCCCATCCCTGATTAAGGCTCCCAGTGCAGAGGACAGAGAAGGCAGGGTGTGGACAGGCCCCAGGGTAAGTCCAGCTTATCAGGATCCCTTAGGAAGATGAGCAGCCATGGTGTTTACATGGGGTCCAGGGGAAGCACCAGGGTATGGGTGGAACAGCCCTAGCAAGTCTGCCATGTCCTTGGACCTGTTGGAGAAGGTGGGTGTGGGCCCACTGTGTCTGTGGACCCTGCTCTGCACTGGGCTCCGGGGATCCACAGGTGCATCTTGCTTCATCCCTGCCCTCAGCGCAGGTCAGCAGGATGGGGGTGATGGAGGGAGGGATGCTCAATCCTGATAGCCTGGTTTCTGTGCTGCCTCCTGTGTGCTCCCTGCCACCTGTGCCACCCTCTGCCATCCAACCACACGAGCAGGACCCACTAGCTGCTCCCTGCCACCCTCTGCCATCCCACCACACCAGCAGGACCCTCTAGCTGCTCCCTGCCACCCTCTGCCATCCCACCACACCAGCAGGACCCTCTAGCTGCTCCCTGCCACCTTCTGCCATCCCACCACACCAGCAGGAACCCACTAGCTGCTTGACTCATCCAGGATGGGATTTTCAGTCATTCCCAGGGCTTAGGATATTGGGGGAGAGCAAGGTCCCTGGAGAGCAAGGCTCTGCCCTGTGGTGCCTGCCTGCTACCCTCACACCCCCAGACCGAGTAGCTGGAGATGGCACAGTAGCCCAACCAGCCATCATTGCCACATTTGCTTGACTGGGACGTGAGACTGAGACTTCCTGTGTATCCCACCATGAGATGGCAGAGCCTGTCCCCAGCCCCACCTCACCAGGTAGCTCTGGGCCGGCCTTTCACTGATTTGTGCCTCAGTTTCCTCATTGTGCAAGGCAGTTGGCCTGAACCATCCGAGGCCTCCTCCAGCTACACAGCCTGGTTTTGCACTTGTTCACCTTCAGTTCTTGGGGATGACCAGGCCACTCCTCACTAGGCAGCACTCACAGCCTAGGGGCTTTGTGATTGTAGCTGATATTACTGTGCCAGGCACTGGGTCTCCGCCTCCCAAGTAGCTGGGATTGCAGGTGCATGCCACACACCTGGCGCTGAGCCCGGAGCTGAATAAAACCCTATGGGGAAGGCAGGTGACCTGTCACACTTTTCCAGGTGCAGAAACTGGCTCAGAGTAACTTGCCCAAGCCCCGGGGAACAGTGAGTGGCAGAGCCAGGATTCATGCCCAGTCTGCATCGCCTCTGCTGGCACCTGAGTGTCCTTAGGGGCTGATCATCATTAGGACAACTGGTAACAGCTTCCTGGGCTAGAACCCTGGAGAGCCAGAAAAGGCCTTCAGCCAGGACTCTTGGGTGGCCAGCTAGCTCTGAGGCCCCTGTTGGCTAGACAAGGCCGCAGCATCCCAGAGCAGTCAGGTGACTCGCCCAGGGTTGGCCCGCTGTGCTGAACTCTCTTGGACCGTGGGCAGGCATGCGGTGCAGGTGTTCTGACAGCATCTCAGGTCCACGGGGAGGAGGGCTAGGTACAACACACTCTGCTTCCTTCTGCAGAAATTCACCTTGAGCTTGACTCTGTCGTTCTGGTCTTTTCTACCCGGGGCATCAGTCGCAGCTGTGCGGCCATTGTGGCCTTCCTTATGCACCTGAATGAGGAGACCTTGAAGGTATGTGTTTCCTGAGCCAGGCTTGGGTCACAGCCACCCTAGAAGGTAGAGTCAGGGCTGGCCCTGGGAGAAATAGGACCCTGGCACTGCCTTGGGGCCCTAGCTGTGGGGTGAGGAGGGGAAGAATCTGGAGAACTCCCAGTCAGGCTAGGGCAGTGTCCCAGAGCTGCAGGCCAGAGGCCTGAGACTGGGCACATCAGGCTAGCCGGACAGGCCAGGCCAGGCTGTGACCTGTAGCACCAGCTATGTGGCTCCCCTGTGCCTGTCTGTTTCCCTAGGTTTGCTTGGGTTTGTCCAAAGGACAACTATGTGGAGTCACAGAATTGCCACAGTGATGGGGCTTCAGTGGGTACCCACATCATCTTCCTTCACCTTGAGCACAGGGCCCGGAGCAGGAAAGGAGGAGGGGAGCTGTCGCGGCGCACACAGGGAGAATTTGGGGCCTCTAACTCCCAGGCAGTTCTCGCTCAGGGGCCTGCCCTGGTGAGGGGGCTCCCTGGCTCCCCATGCTCTGAGTCAGACCTGAAAAGCCCCGTGTTTGCCAAGGAGTGTGTTTCGGGGAGGCTGGGGTAAGGAATAGCCATGGTCAGAGCCCAGTGGCCAACGGGCCAGCGTGCCCTTCAGGGGTGAAGCTGCAGGCTAGAAAAGTCTAGGAGTCCAGTTAGGGCCATGCCCAGGTATACATACGCCCGAAAGAAGTGCAAACAGGACCCTGCGCACAGCAGGACTGCTCACAACAGCCAACAGGTGTGTGGACCAAGAGCGGATGCGTGAAACTGCCGTATCCATGCATGGAGGGGAGGGCATCCTGACACGTGCCCAGGTGGACGAGCCTGGAGGAAGCTCTGTGAGGCTCGCTGGCCACAGAAGGACCCGTCCTGCATGCTTCCCTTCTGTGGGGGCCTGGAGTGTCAAAGTCAGACAGTGGGAACAAGCAGGAGGGGAGTCGGTGCTGGGCAGGGCAGAGTCTCAGTCTGGGAAGAGGGATGCGCCCTGGAGGTGGCCATGGTGGTGGCCGCTCTGCCGAGGGGACGCACTGAGGCCCTGGAACTGAGTGCACCTAAGGTGGCTCAAATGGTGGGTTTGTGCGACCACGATTTAGGAGTTTTGATGCAGAATCAGATTATGGCCCCTGCTTTTCACTGAGAGAGTTGGGGACAAAAAGGTCTTCAGAGCCTTCCTCTAGCCCTGACAAGCAAGTCACTGTCCTGCCCCTGGCCACATGAAAAACAAAGCTGGCAGCTGCTTCTCAGAGCTGGTCGGGGGGCAGAGCCCCTGTTGGGCTCCTCCAAGTCCCGCAGCAGCTGGGCTCAGGCAGACCCAGCACCCCGACCTTAGGTGAGGTCACAGCCCATCCTGTCTGGCCAGCGGGTGGGTGGGTGCCGGGGTTCCTGAGGTCCAGGCTTCTTGCTCTCAAGAGAAGCTGGCGCTCCCTTCCTGGAGCAGTGATCTTTGTCTTATCTGCAGGAAGTCCTTTTGCTGGGCGTTGTGTCCAGAGATGGCACCGTGATAACTCTTGGCCAGAAAAGCTGTGCAGCTCTTGGCACTGTGGTCAGGAAGGACTGCCACCATGCCCTGCATGGCAGGAAGGACTGCCACCATGCCCTGCATGTTCCTGTACCAGGCAGTGCCCATGTGGCACCCGTTGGCCTGGGCCTGACTCTAGGAAGTGCTCTTGCGTCCCATTGTTCACATGCTGCTGGGGCTCTGGGGGGGTGGGCTCCCTCTGTAGCAGTCGGCTCAGTTGTGATGATCAGAGCCCTCAGGACTGGCAAAGAGGGACATGGGCTGCAACATACTGCCTCCTGGGCCCCAGCCCAGTGTTTCAGACACCAAGGCCAATGTGGGGGAAGTCAGAGAGGGAGGTGGACTGGCTCAGGAGCCACTGCTGACCTGCATGCCCATGAAACGTCGAATTCAGTGCCCTCGAACTGCTGGGAGCAGCTGTCCCTTAAAGAGGTTCAGAGAAAAACCCCAATATTCATAGCAAACGGAGGCAGAGTGTATACCCTGCGTGCCAGCCCCTGTTGTTGAAGTTAGTGGAACACATTTACAAGGATCCTGTGGCTCCGCTGCTGTGACCCCCATTTCTCGGGGCATGAAGAGGCTGTGAGTGGTAGAGCTGGAGTTCAGAGCTGGCTGGCCCAGATCCAGGGTCTGACTTTCAACAGTGCCCTCAAGCAAGAGAGAGGGCTGGGGCAGGGCACTGGCCCAGAACAGGTGTGACCTGGGCACATCCCGTCACCTGTGTGCCACCTATTGGGTAAGTCGAGGCCAACTACACCTGTCCTTCCCGTCTGCCAGCAGATGTAGGCTGGAAGGGTGACGTGTGGGGTGGGGGGAAATGGTGTCAGGTTTTCCCTCAAGGATCTCTTCTGACCCAGCCACTCCTTGTTAACCCTGCAGCCGCCTGCCCCTGCCCCTTGACACTACTCTTTTTTAAAAGCTGTGGTAAAGTGCACGTGCCATACCAGTTACCATCCTGACTGTTTTGAAATGCGCACTTTCCGTGTAAAGTACACTGTTGATTGTAGAGGCAGACGCTCTCCTACGCTCTCACAGCTTGCAAAACTGAAACTTTATCCCATTGAACAACCTCCCATCCCGCCCTGTCCCAGCCCCTGGCAGCCTCTGTTCTTCTTTCTGTCTCTATGAGTTTGTGTACTGCAGGTATCTGACTCTTTCAGTCAGCTTTGCATCACTGTGACCAACACATCTGACAGCAACTTAAAGGAGGAAAGGGTTTTTTTGGCCCACGGGTTCAGCGGCTTCCGTCCAGAGTCAGGCAGGTCCATTGCTCTGGGCCTCAATGAGGCAGTGGAACATCACAGACAGAGGGTGTGGTGGAGGAGAGCTGCCTGCTCACGGCAGATGGGAAGCAGAGTGCAGGAGCCAGGGACAAGGTACAGTCCCCAAGCACACCTCATGACCTGCCTCCTCCAACCAAACCCCACCTTCCTGCAGTTTCCACTTCCTCCCATTAGAGCATTTAAATTACTAATCCATCGAACAGATTAATCCATTCGTGGGGATAGAGCCCCGCGAATCCAATTGTGTTCCCCAACCCTACTTCCAGACATTGATGCCTTGGCTGAGTCTTCAGCACATGAACGCTTGGAGACTTCCCAGACCTGAACCACAGCACACAGTTTCCTCCCTGCAGAAAACTGAATAATGCGGGTGAACTCCATCGTGGGCCCATCTGTCCAGGCGCTTTCTGTTTTTGAGGTTTATTAATTATTCCACTTCCTAAATAGATATAGGCCTATGCAGATTGTTCCTGAGTGAGTTTTGGCAGACTGGTCTTTGAAGAGATTGGTCATTCGTATTTGTGGACGCAGGGCTGTTTACGACGTCATCCCTTTAATAGCTGGGGATCTGTAATGGTCTCCTCTGTCTTTTCTGATATTAACAATTTATGACTTCCCTCCTTCCTTTTTTCTTAGCTGGGCTAAATGCTCATTATTTCTATTGATCTTTTAAAAGAAATCGTTTTGGTTTTGCTGATTTTTCTGTATTGATCTGTTTCCATATTTTTTCATGTGGACATCCAATTTTCCCAGCTACGCTTTCTGCTGTCGAGTGGCCTCCGCACGCATCTGAGCCCTTGCCGTGTGTGGGAGGGCTGCTTCTGGGGCTTCTCTTCTGCTCCTTTGATCCATTTGTCCTCATCTCAGCACCACGCTGTGTTTTGATTACTGTAGCTTTGTAATAAGGTTTAAAATCAAAGTATGTTTTCAACTTTGTTCTTTCTTACCAGGTTTTTTTTTTTCCAATTTGGGGAATTTTAGGATGATTTTACCATTTCTGAAAATGAATGCCATTGGATTTCGAGAGGGATTGTCTTGTATCTGTAAATTTAGGTAGTATGCACATCTGTACCATATTAAGTTTTCTAATCTATATCATGGATATGTTTCCATTTATTTGTGTTATTTTTAATTTCTTCAGTGCTTTTTGTGTTTTGTGTGTGTGTGTCTTTCACCTCCTTGGTTAAGAGTTTTTTTTTTATGCTGTTGTAAGTGGGATTGTTAATTTCCATTTGGATCATTCATTGTTAGTACGTAGAAATGTAACTGAGATTCATGTGTTGACACTGGTCGTTAGCTCTGATGTGTGTGTGTGTGTGTAAAATTTTAGAAATTTCTACATGAGATTGTATCATATCCAAATATAGACAATATTAGTTATATTAGTTCTTCTTCTTTTTTGTACCAGGGATTGAACCCAGGAGTGCTTAACCACTGAGCAACACCCCCATCCCTTTTTCTTTTTCTTTTTTATTTTGAGACAGGGTCTCACTAAGTTGCTCAGGGCCTTGCTGAGTTGCTGAGGCTGGCCTTGAACTTGCCATCCTCCTGCCTCTGCCTCCTGAGCTGCTGGGATCACAGGTGTGCGCTGCTGCGCCCGGCTTGCTTCTTCCTTTCCAGTTTGGATGCTTTTTCTTGCTTAATGGCTGACTGGCCTTCCAGGTAATAGAAGAGGTTAGAGAGGCCGTTCCTGCCTTGTTCCTCTGAGCTTTCCTCTGGGGCGCCTTCCTGCGTCTCGCTGAGGGGATGTTGGCTCCGGGCTTTGTGTATGTGGCTTTCATCAGGTTGAAGTGGTTTCTTCCATTCTTAGGTTTGCCATTTTCCCCTTTCCCTTCCCCGATCCTCAGGGCTGGTGGAGACCAGCTACACACTCTCTTTTGTAATGACCCCTCCTGTCCTTTATAGTGGGTGCCTGAAGGAAGGCAGCTTTGATTTTCCTTCTTCAGGGAATTTGCCCACAGTCTTTGTCTTCTTTCCAGTAACCCATCCAGGGACAATGCAAACGTTTGCTGAGGCCACTCTGTGCACCGGGTGTGGGTGTGGTATGTTCACCCTCGCAGGAGGTTTCACATGTGTTGCCACAGCGTTCTAGCAGATGTCTGAAATAGGGATGATTTCTGTCCCCCTATTCAGCAGAAGCGCCAAGGGGCTTGCCCAAGGCACAGCCAGCTCCTGTAATGGCTGGCCCTGATGACTCATGCCAGGCTGCTGCTGTTGGTGTCTGGCTCCTGTTCCATGTTGTGGGCTCCTGGGCAAGTGCTTCCTGTCTCTCCTGAACTGGCAGTGATCTAGGGTGGAAAGGGCCAGGGCCTGTGGCTAGTCTCGAAGCCTCCTTTCTCTTCTCTGCATTCACAGAAGTCCTGGACCTTTGTGAAGAAGTGCAAAAACAACATGCGTCCAAATTGGGGCTTGGTGACTCAGCTGTTGGACTGGGAGAAGATTGTCCTCGGAGATTCTGTCACAGATATCTTGGATCCGCTGTACTGATCTTCTCTGAGGCCCAGAGATGGGTGCTGAAGAACCTTGCTTGGGACTTTTTGTGGGTGGGGGCCAGCATGTGTACCCAGGTTGGTGTGGAAGGAAAGGCCTTTGCTGCCTGCAGCTTGCACCAGACTCCTGCATTGATTCTTCCAGTCCCCTTGTTCACTCGACCTAGGAGATGTGCTGCTCAGCCTAGCCCACACCCCTGGGGTAGCCTGGACCACCCCCTGCACTCCTAGAGTTGACTCTGGCTGCCGGGCAGCTGTCACACACACCCTGTGACTCGGATCCTTTAAGGCTTTCCTGGGAGGTGTTCCAGTGGCTGCCTTGTGTTGGGGTAGGGAGCCAGGAGGTCACAATGCCTGGCCATAGGTGGAGATCCCCCTGACCCCAGAGATGTCAGGCCTAGCCTTGGCCCAGGCCCCAGAGTCTCTGGAGGTTTCTGGAATGAGGCGTTTTTCCTCATCCCCAGGCCCAGTGCTCTGACCCCCAACTCCCAACCATCTTTTGGCACTGATTGTTGTTCTCTGCTCCCACCCCGACTTGTTGCTGCCTGGCCGTATTCACCAAGGAAAGATTTCTACCTCCCCTACCCCTCACACTCAGGTTTCTAGAAATTCCTCCGATCTTAAAGGCGGCAACCACAGAATAACCTGGGTATTGGGAGAGTGCACCCACAGGGGACTGGTGGGGAATTCAGGATGCCCATCAATGCAGGGACTTCCTAAGTTCATTCAGCCTGAGGCCCGGACAGGAGAACGCCCACCGGCCTCCTGGACTCTCCAGGGCAGGATGGAGGGGTGGGATGTGGGAAGCCTTCCAAGAGGAGTGGGGTTTTGACAGAGGCTGGTGAGCTTTGCAGGTTTGGACAGCAAGCCTGGGATGGCTGCAGAGCAAAGACTCACTCTGACTGGGGCCTCCTGCAGGAACATGGTGGGGAATTAGCTTTGTGTTTTAGGAAGGGCAGTGGAGGTGAGCCTGGAGGCAGGGACACCAGAAAGGAAGTGACTGGAAATATCCTAGCAGGAGAAGACTGGGAATCCCTGGCACGAAGTGGCGCCGCTTCCCAAGGACAAGTGAGGCCGGTGTCACCTCTCTGGGTCTTGGTTTGCTCCCAGGTTGGGGCACTGCAGGTGGAGCCCAGGCCAGGCTGCTGCGGCCCGGGCCAGAGGTGAGACGCCCTTCGAGGGCGTGGCTCCGCCCCCTGTCGCCATTGGCTGTGGCGGGGGGCGGGGATAGCGCGCGCCCGCGCCAAGTCTTTCTCCATTGGCGGTGGTGGCGGCGCGAGCCCGGAAGCGGACGGGGGCGGAGGCGGAGGCGCCTCGGGCCGGCGGGGTTGCGGCGCAGTCCTCCGCTCGCTGCTCCTGCGGCCCGTGGCGCGGCAGCCATGCAGCCCCCGGGCCTGCTGGGCGACTGCTTGCGGGAGTGGGAGGATCTGCAGCAGGACTTCCAGCGCATCCAGGTGAGCTCGGCTTCCGCCGCCTATTGACCAAGAGCCACGTCTCTCTTGTCGGGGGTCAAGGGTCGGGCGCAGCAGGGAGATCGGGGTCGGGGTCGGGGGTCCGGAGCCTGGCGTTGCTCCCGAGGGTGGCGAGGCCCCGGGTCTCAGCCTCGCCGGTTGGTCTCTCCCGAGTGTCCGGCGGCGGTCCCGCCAACCGCGCCCTTGCCCGGACCCCCACTGAGCTGGGTGGCTTTGACCGCCTTCGAGGGCCACGGAAGGAGACGGAGACCCCACGTCCGCCCAGCTCTTTGCACTGGGCCTGTACCCCAACCCTTCCCGGGTAGATTTGTCACTCCGCAAGCATCCCGCGCATTGCGCCGGTCCCACCCTCGGGCAGCGCTGTAGGGAAGTGATTTTTAGGTGAAGTCCGTGGCCTGGGTGGAGGGCGGGCCGTCCCAGGCTAGGGACAGCAGCCACCTCGGGAAGGGGCAGTGAGGGCTGACAGGCCGTTGTGCTGCTTGAGAAAGTGAGGGGGTAGTGGGTGGCGCCAGATCCTGCAAGGACTTTAGGGTCTGGCAGGGATTGGAGTCTCCGAAGCCCTTAGGAAGCTGCAGAAGGAAGTGTCCGGATAGTTTGTATGCGGCTGTCCTGTCCTGAGACCAGGGAGGAGGAGGCTGCTGGCTTTGTCCAGGAGGGAAAGTGGTGAATGTGCCTGGTCAGAGGGGGGTGTGGTGGCCCACAGCATGGAGCCCAGGCCAGCTGGAGACATGGTTAGACCTTTGCCTTTCCTGGCCTGGCTCCAGTCTCTTACTGTCTCCTTTGCTGCCCTGACCAGGTCCACACCAGCCAGCTGCCATCAGTGCTTCTCCCTGGGGTCCTGCACAGACCCAGTCTCCCCGCCTGGCTGCTGCTGTGCTGCCTCAGCCACTGCCTTGATTTCCCCACACTGCCTCTTACGCAGTCTCTAGATGGTCCTTTCTTGAGATTCACCCACCAGGGCAAAGTGCTAGGGGAGTGGAGGGGACTGGCCATAGGGCAGGAGGTGCAAGGCTGAAGCCTGATGCCCTTCAACCTGGGAGGAAGTCCAGAATGTCTTAGCAGAAGCACTGTGGATAACTGCCCCCTCCAGGGTGGATGGGCAGGAGGGGCTGAGAGGACAAGGGTGGCTTCAGGCAGCCACTTGGTCCTCAAGGTCTACCTGTGTCCCTAGAACTCACTCAGATCAGAGAGCCTGTGGAGGGGTGGGGACAACTAGTAGAGGGACTAAGAACCTCAAGGGAACCAGCCTGCTAGGGAGGAGTGCCGCCGGGGCCTCTGGGCTTCCAGGAAGGTGCCCAGCCCCTTGCCTGCCTTGGGGTGAGGGGAGGAACCCAGGGAGGTCCCTGGCGGGCACAGCAGGCGCTGCCTTCTGGAGAGCCCATGCCTTGGCAGCAGGCTCCGGCTTGCAGCCCCAGCCAAGCTTCTCCTCTCGGGCACAGGAGACCCACCGGCTCTACCGCTTGAAGCTGGAGGAGCTGACCAAACTGCAGAACAACTGTACCAGCTCCATCGCCCGGCAGAAGAAGCGGCTCCAGGAACTGGGCCTCGTCCTCAAGAAGTCTGCACCGCCTGGGTTGGGTGTGGGTGGGAGAGCGATGCTGCCTCTCGGGGTGATGCATGGTCTCCCCTCTCTGGGCCTTGTTTGCTCTCTGCTCCTGGGGGTGGTCATGACCCCGGCTTGCCCCCTGCTCTGACTCCGGCTCCACCTGCAGATGTAAACCCTCCCTGGCGGCAGAGGCCATGGAGGCTGCGCAGGAGCTGGAGAACCAGATGAAGGAGCGCCAAGGCCTGTTCTTTGACATGGAGGCCTATTTGCCCAAGAAGAATGGGTGAGTGCCCCCCCCCCCCCCCTGCACGCAGCCACTCCTGGGACAGATGCCTCCTTCTGGTGGCTGGGATGGGCCCTCTGGGGTCAGCACCTGGAGTAGGGGGTGTGGTGAAGCTCACTGGGCCCAGCCCAGCAGGTGGGAGAAAGCTTCCTTGGCTGGGGGATGCCTGAGCTGTTTAAAAGGACAGAGTGAGCCAGATGGCTGAAGAGGCAGGGACCAAACGAGGCAGGGAGCAAACGAGGGGGCCAGAGTCGGGGCTGGGGGTGAGAGGGTGCTGAGACGGGCAGCACCAGGGGCAGTGTAAGACTCCAGGCTGAGCAAGAACTCCCTGAGTACAGGCTGGAAATGTGGAAGAGAGGTTTCTGGAAGGCAAGGAAGAAAAGGAGTGCCATTGGCCTGGGATCAGATGGCCTAGGGCAGGGGATAGTGGGACTGAGGGAGGAAGGGAAGTGCTTCCTGGAAGCCTTGGGAGCTTGGAGAACCAGTTGTGGCAGGGCAGGGGTGGGAGCTGAGGTTGGGCTGACCAAGGGCTGAGGAGGGGCTTGGGCCAGGTGTGGGCAGCTCTTGAGAAGCTTGGCTGTTGTGGAAGAAGTCATTAAGAAAGGAGGGTCTGGGGAGGCTCTTCCTGTTACTTTGCTTGAGGGGCCCAGCAAGCGGCAGTGAGGGATGGAGGGGTGCGAGGGCACCTGAGCGTGCTACAGAGGCCAGCCAAGGAGGATCTGAAGAAGCCTCTGCTAGGCCTGGGTTGAGGCTGGAGACTGGCCCATTGGGAGGGGCTTTGACCCTGGTGTGGTTGGAGTCCCCACCCTGAACCTCTTGCAGCCTCAGGCAAGTCCCTTCACTGGGGCCAGAGTGTGACCAGGAGCTGGTTTGTTGCTGGGGACTCTGCTGTCATTCCTGGGAGCTTCTCTGGCAGAGGACAAGATGAGCCTAGTTGGCAGGGGTGCTGGGAAATTGGCTAGGAAGTGACTGTGGGGAGGGGCAGCATGGGGGCTCCTGGCAGAGCCTTTAGAGAGGGAAAGGGTGGGGTCTGTACCACCAGAGGCCTGAATTTCTGAGGGAGGCTGCCATGGGTTGGGAGGACAGGGCATGGTGTGGTGCGGTGCGGTGCGGGCACTGGAGTGGACTCAGCTGAGGTTCCTGGGGGCACATGGCGAGGAGCAGGTCCCAGACCTGAGGAGTGATCTGGGTGGGAGGCGCAGGCTTCTTGAGGCCTCCAGGCCAGGAGGCTGGGGCCCTGGTCCAGGTCAGGACTCCAGACAAGCTGGCGCTGCATGGAGGTGGCCCATAGCACCCAAGGCAAGACCTTAAGCCAAGGTCACGGTTGAGACAAGCTGGGTGGAGGGGACTGATGAGGCTCTGAGCTTGGGCTGTGCCTTCTGCTCCTGTCCCTCTCTCTAGGTTGTACCTGAGCCTGGTTCTGGGGAACGTCAACGTGACGCTCTTGAGCAAGCAGGCCAAGTACGTGGCTGTGGTGGGCTGGGTCTTCCCTGGGTCCCCACCCCTCGACCCTGACTGCCCTTGGCTCAGCTCAGCCTTGGGCCTCTCCCTGTGCCCTCCTTGGGTAGCCTGGCCCATACACGTGTCCCCAGGTTCGCCTACAAAGACGAGTATGAGAAGTTCAAGCTCTACCTCACCATCATCCTCATCCTCATCTCCTTCACCTGCCGCTTCCTGCTCAACTCCAGGTGGGTGTTCTGCTGTGCGCACACCCCCCCCCCCCGCCCGTGCCCTCCTGCGCTCTGGCACCAACCCCCTGTGCCCCTCCCCAGGGTGACAGACGCCACCTTCAATTTCCTGCTGGTCTGGTATTACTGCACGCTGACCATCCGGGAGAGCATCCTCATCAACAACGGCTCCCGGTGCGCAGGGGCCTGGCCCTGTGGCTGCTCTGGGGTGGGAGGTAGGGACAGGGGGTGACAGCGCCACCTCCTGCAGGATCAAAGGCTGGTGGGTGATGCACCACTATGTGTCCACGTTCCTGTCGGGAGTCATGCTGACGTGGTGAGTGGCCTGGCCCAGCTGCTGGGAGCCGGGACAGGGTGGGTGATGGCGGCCCTGCTCCCCACGCCCCCCCTCTGCTTTCCTCACAGGCCTGATGGTCTCATGTACCAGAAGTTCCGGAACCAGTTCCTGTCCTTCTCCATGTACCAGAGTGAGTGTCCCAGGGCGTCCTCGAGGGGGGCAGGGCGGCCGTCCCCCTCCCGCCCGAGCTGACGCCCACCCGCCGCAGGCTTCGTGCAGTTCCTGCAGTATTACTACCAGAGTGGCTGCCTGTACCGCCTGCGCGCCCTGGGCGAGCGGCACACCATGGACCTCACTGTGGGTGAGCGACCAGCCCTGCAGAGCGCTAGGGGACAGGGCCCTCCCCTGCTGCTGCTCCCGGCTGAGCGCTGTCCCGGTCTGGTCCTCTGCAGAGGGCTTCCAGTCCTGGATGTGGAGGGGCCTCACCTTCCTGCTGCCCTTTCTCTTCTTCGGACATGTAAGTTGGACTGCCGTGTCCTCCTGCACCCTCGTGTGCCCTCCTGCACCGGCTCTGCTGAGCCACACTCCCTTCCTCTCAGTTCTGGCAGCTTTTTAACGCGCTGACGCTGTTCAGCCTGGCTCAGGACCCGCAGTGCAAGGAGTGGCAGGTGAGTGGCCGGCAGGGCGCTGGAGGGCCCAGCTCCACAGCCCTCCTGATCCTGGCTCCCCGCAGGTGCTCATGTGCGGCTTCCCCTTCCTCCTCCTCTTCCTCGGCAACTTCTTCACCACCCTGCGGGTTGTGCACCAGAAGTTCCACAGCCAGCGGCGTGGGAGCAAGAAGGAATGAGCTGAGCCTCCGCTCGCAGCTGTGTGGGAGGGAGGGGTGCATCTGTGCATCTGTTCGGGGCTCCACGGCCACCGGCCACCGAGGAAGACCTGGGTGCCGGGCCGCAGTAAAGGAAGCAGGCGGAGGCTTCCCCCGGATCTGTGTGAAGAAGATCCAGGGGCACCCCAGGTCTGCTCAAGCAAAACCAGGCAAATACAGAAAACAGAACTTTATTCCAAGGACCAGAGGTTATTTAAAATTATTTACACTCATTCAAAATCATGTGGTGGGGCCACCGACTCAGCTGAGGGAAGAGCCCCTCTGTACAGCTGCTGAGGGCCCACCATGTCCCCGGTCCCCCTTGCCGCCTGCCTGGGGTTGGGCTGCCTTGCAGGCCTGGCCTGGCCTCGCCTGGGGACGCCCCATCCGTGGGCCTGCCCCTGGTGGCTGTGGCAGAGGGAGTGAGGAATGTGATTACATGTGAGGGGCAGGTGGCTTCTAGCTCCACACGTCCATGGAGTAGCGACCCTTGGTCATCAGCTTCTTGACATAGTCCACAGCCTGGGCGTGCTCCATGGCCCCAAGCTCGGCTGCGATGTCGCAGAAAGTGTTTTGCACGTCCCTGGCCATGTTCCGGGCATCCCTGGGGACAGGAAAGAGGAGGTGGTGGAGACGGGACAGACGCCAGCCTGGGAGTGGCCAGGGCCTCATCTTTACCCCACTCACCCGCAGACATAGATGTGGGCGCCCCCCTCGTGGATCAGAGCCCACAGGTGCTCCTTGTCCTTCTTCAGCAAGTGCTGCACGTAGACCTGGGGCAGGAGGGTCCTGTGAGGGGCCAGAGCACGCGGCCCTCCCTCCCTCATCAGGTGGCCTTGCCCAGCCCAGCCTAGCCCCTCACCTTGTGGGCCTGCTCCCGGGAGAAGGCCACGTTTAGCTGAGTGAGGGTACCATCCTTGTGGAACTGGGCCAGCTCCTCACGGTACAGGTAGTCTTCATCTGCCCGGCGGCAGCCATAGTAGAGCAGCGTCTCCCCCACCTCCTTGCCTGGGCAGAGGTGGCCAGGGTGAGGGTGGGCTCCCTGGGGCTGAGCCACCCCCGCCCAACTCACTTACCCTGCTGCCGCAGCCAGGCCCGCTCCTGGATGAAGCCGATGAAAGGGGCCACCCCAGTGCCGGGGCCCACCATGATGACAGGCGTTGTGGCCTTGAAGGGCAGGCGGAACTGGGACTTGCGCACAAACATGGGCACCAGGGCCCGGCTGCCGTTCTCCCCAGCAGGCTCCTTGGCCCGCAGCCAGCTGGTGGCCACGCCCTTGTTAATGCGGCCAGACTTGGTCTCATACTCTACGGCTACGGCACAGATGTGCACAGAATTGGGGTGGACCTGGGCGGGAGGGCTGGTGTGAGTGACGGCCCAGTGCTCCAGCCTTGCCCAACTCCCACATGGCCCCAGGGTGGGAGCTGGGGAGAGGCGGGTGGTCCCACCGTCTTTGCTGCGCCCACCTTGGAGGACGAGGCGATGGAGTAGTAGCGCGCCTGGAGCCGAGGCAGCAGCTCGCACAGGTGGTCGATGGGGGGCCGCAGGGACGAGTAGTCCTGCAGGATGGCCAGGATGTGCCTCCGGGCCTCCACCACCCAGCTCAGGTACAGCTCCTGCAAAGGCAGGGAGGTGAGGTGTGGGCCAGGTGCGGGCCGAAGCTGGGGCTGAGGTGCCGGGGTGAAGGCCCACCTTGCCCTCGCCAGAGGAGGACGCCATCTTGCGCAGCTGCTCCTGCTCGGAGGGGTCTGAGGCATACTGGGCCAGCTCGTAGAGCACGTTGGTGCGTGGCGGGTTTGTGATGTCCAGGTAGTAGGTGAGGGCCGTGCGGTAGGAGGTGGGGCAGGGGAACGGGTGCTTTTTGTTGGACTCCTCTGCGGGGAGAGGGAGGGCAGGATTCGGGGTGAGTAGCCACCATGGTGGCGGATGGAAGCCTCAGGCCTGCTCTGCAGGACGCAGCAGCCCAGCTGGCCCTGGAGCAAAGCCCTGTGCTGGATGGCAGGTAGCGTCAGGATCTGGCCAGGGGAGGTCATGCCCTGGGCAGTGTTTGTGCTTCCAG
This sequence comes from Aplodontia rufa, assembly GCA_004027875.1. Taxonomy (NCBI): domain Eukaryota; kingdom Metazoa; phylum Chordata; class Mammalia; order Rodentia; family Aplodontiidae; genus Aplodontia; species Aplodontia rufa. Next base: position 69,659 of record PVKS010006360.1, read on the forward strand.
CCCCCTTTCCTCCTGCTCTGCCCCGAAGGGCTGATTCTGGCACCAGGGACAAACTACAGCCGGGGCCTGGATCACCACACAGAATCAAGCCGGGCTAGGCCCAGTCGGTGTCAGGGAGTGTGGGTTTGCAAAGTCTCAGGTTGGGCAGCCCCATGGGGCCCTACGGAAACCATGGCCAGTGCTTGGCATTCTGAGCACTGTTGAAGGGACCTGGAAGGGCAGTCAGCGCAGTACCCACCCCAAGGCCAGGGCGTGGCCTCACAGCCCTCCCCACCCCACCACCCGCCTGCACATGGTGGCTGGGTAGTATCTTGTGTGACAGTCATGGGGGCCCAAGGAGAAGGGCCAGGCCCTACAGCCACGTGTAACAGTGTAACAGTGGAGGCTTGGGTGAAGGCCTTAGGGCCCTGGCCTGCAGGCCCGAGCAGAAGCCCCTAAGGGCCTGGCCAAGGACTCACCGTCTAGATTGTTCAAGGACATGACGACGTCCAGGTCTGCACCCAGGATCTCCCCGAGCTGGCTGACAAGGGTGAAGTCATTGGCCGGGTAAACAGCCACGTGGTCCCCAGACTCATACCTGGAGGGAGATGTGAGGCTCAGGAGGCAGGTGGAAGGCCAGCTCTGTGCCCGGTCAGGAGGCTAGGGATGGAGGGGGCAGTACCTGATCTTGGAGTCAGAGATGTCTAATTCTAGGTGCATGAGGTGTCGCTCAGTTCCCTGGTTCAGCTTCCGGTTGGTGGTGACTGCAGCCAAGAACGGGTTCTTGGCGTCGAAGGGGCTGGGTGGGGAGAAAAGCAGCTCTGTGATTGGCTGTGTCTAATCTCCCTGTCCCCAACTGTCAAGGGCTCTCCCTGTCCTAGCCAGTGCAGTATTCTTAACCCTGCTGGGTGGGCAGAGCTATGTGCTCAGGGTCCCATTTTCAGACGTGGAAACTTAAGGAGAGGCCGAGTGCAAAGGAAGGTTGGCCCGGGGAGGCGAAGCCACCGCTGGGAGCTGTCAGAGTTCTCAGACTGCACGGAGCACAGCTCCCACCCCCGCTGGTTGGACCCCAGCACTGAGAAGAGTCATTGAGAGGAGTCACTGGTGAGCGAGCGCTGCTGGTGTTGACCCTGGTCCCAGCACACCTGGGGGCTCCAGCAGGAATCTGGGCACCACCCAGGCACCTGGGGGCCCAAACAGGTAACATGTTTTTGGACAAAAATGGTGCACACATTGGGGCAATTACAGGAAAATGGTGCACACAGTGGGGCGATTATAGGAAATGAGCCCTTCTGCTAAAGTGCAGCCTGGACTCAGCACGGGCCTTGCTGCGTCTCTAAGAGCTGGTGGGGCCCTGGGTGTCTACCAAGCAAGATGTCAGTGCGAGGAAGGGTAAACTGGGTAGGTGCCATTCTCCCTAAGACCTGCCCTGCATGACAGCACCAGCAGTTGGGGGCTCCTGTGGGGATGCCATCGGTCCCACCACTTCCTCTACTTACGGTTTCTGGTTCTCGTAGCTCTTCAGACGGCCCACCTCGCCCATGTACACCCTGGCCGCATCCATGTCTGTGTGGACCACGAGCTCGTACTGGCGGATGCTGGAAAGTGGGGAGGGGGGGTTAGTCCAGAGAGGAGGTCAGGCTAAATAGAGCTGTGCTGGTGCGGGATGAGTGGCCCCCACAGGACAGGGTGGGCCAAGGCAGGGGGCTGCACAGCTACTCAAATCAGACCCCCAGGACCTCTGGGAAGGCCAGTCAGGCCACCGGGCCCAGGTGGGAAGCCAGCTTCCAGGTGCTTTTGTGGGAGGGTAAGGAAGACTCTGACTAACTCCTGTCACCTTCTAGAAACGCCCAAGTTCCTATGCTTGGGGACAAAGATCCTCTTTGACTCTATATGGCTGAGCTTCCGCCACCCTTCCTCACTGGTCCCCAGTGCCACCCCAGGCCAGGCCCCACCTGAGGCCTCCGCGCTTACCTGGACTCCTCGCCAGTGGCTTCCACCCCGAAGAACTCACACACGGCTGGCCAGAACTGCTCCCGCCAGGTGATGAAGTCCTCCTCCAAGCTGGGGAGAGGGGGATGAGCCAGGCACCAATGGGACAGGCCGTGTGGGCCAACCAGCGAGGAAACCCCAAGGCCGTGGGAGCACACGTGCCAGCCATGGGGGCTTCTGTGTGTCTGAGCTGGGCCAGGAGCAAGGATGTGGAAAAGCAAGCCTCACGCCCCACTCCAGCAGGCCGGGGCAAGGGAGGCCTGCCCCTGGGTTCCAGTGGACGCGGTGGTGCGCGCTGCCCCTTGCACCCATGGCTCCCGAGCCACCACAGCAGGTGGGTGCCCAGGGAAGGGACCTAGTATGGACTGGGCCGTGTGCAGCTGAGCTGGGACACTCACTTCCCGTCATCATCACCGAGGCCCAGCTCAAAGATGCGCTGGGCACCGAGCTGCTCCAGCCGCTGGTCCACGTATTTGCCCATGGAGTTGAAGTGCTCGTAGGTCTTGTTCCCAAGGCCGAACACCTGTGTGCATGGGAGGCTGTGAGGCCTGCCTTTGACCTGCCTGGAGGGCAACCAAGGCCAGGCCTCCAGGCAGCCCCTGGACTTGCAGTGGCTTTATTTAGGTGACCTGCAGCCCACAGTGGGTAGGGGGCGGGGGGCCCTCTCCACAGCCAGCCTTGAGGCCTTGAGTCCAAGTGGCCAGCAAAGGGCAGTGTACCCTGCCCACCAGGCAGGTGGCCACTGCCTTCCTTGTGCAGCCAAATCTTGACCATGCTGTTATACCTGGTCTTCGAATGTCCTGGCTGGGGACAGGGGAGAAGAGGCTCCGTTTGAAGCCCTCAGCCCTCTGCTGAAAGCCACCCTGCTCAGGAACCTCACCTAGGCCAGTGCCGGGGCCCTGGAGCTGCCACGGCGTCAGGAGACTCACCGCGTACTTGACACCAGAGAGGTCCACGTCCGCCTCCTGCAGCCAGTCGTAGAAGTCCTGGGCGTTGTCAGTGGGGTCCCCTTCGCCGTAGGTGGCCATGCAGAAAACCACCAGGGAGTTGTCTATCTCTGGCAGACAGCTCAGGTCGGCCTGGAGAGACAGGGCCGTGCCTCCGTCACTGCCCTGCTCTGGGCCAGGCCCGCACTTCAGGGCAGTGTGGCCGCTACCAGCTGGGACACTGGTGGTTATGAGATCAGGAAGGGAACTTCCCACCACCTGGGAGGCGCCCCCAGGGTTAGGGTGACTGAGCAGAGGGGCTGGCACTGAAGGGGAGAACATGCAATTCTGGAAAGAGAACCTCAGGTTCGAGGGGGCGAGGTAGGGCAGGCTGACTTCCCGGCCCTCAGCCCTTGAGGGCTCACAGTGCCCACTCCCCTGTGCACCAGGCCCCCCAGGGAGAATCCACCATCTATAGGGCCCAGGGGCAAAGCCTGGCTGGAACACTTGCTTGAAAGGGGTCTGGAGGTGGGCTGTCATCAACTGCCCAATGGCGGGGGGTGGAGGGAAGCTGCAGAAATGTCCCCGGTAGGCCCCATGTGACTGCCACGCAGCATGGGGCAGCCCTGGGAGACTTACTCTAGCCTCTCCCCAGCCTCTTCCCTGCACTCAGACTCCTTGGAGCTGGGACTAGCAGGCACTTGCTCTCCCAGCCCAGAAACGGGCAGGCAGACGGGGCCTCTCACACAGTGCCAGCGGCCACGTGTGGGGAGGAGGCAACCAGGGGAGCGAGCAGGGGAGGTTGGGGGCAGGGAGGACCCCACAGCAGCCCTCAGGGCCACAGCCGAGGCCAGAAGCAGGGACGGTCCTAGGAGCCCAAGGGGAGACTTGAGAGGCCCCCAGTCACCAACTGCATCCTCTCCCAAGCTCTCAGGCTTTTCTGGCCCCTCACCTCATGCCCCTGCCTTGACACACGGCCTCAGCACAAGGCCAGCTGGAGGTCCTTGGAGATGCCTGTGTGCCAACTCCTCCATGGACAAGAGGGGACGCCACGTTGGGGCCGCACCAGACCTGCTGGCTCCCCCGGCCCCTGGCCCCACCCCGCACTCGTGGGTGGAGGCAGATGGGACAGAGGTCTCCTGACTTCTGAGACCCTTTCATTCAGCAAGCTGTGCCCAATTCACTGGGGGCTGAGCTCTCCTGGGGACCAGCGCCTGTGGAGCTATGGAGATCGTGGCCGCGGAGAGTGAGCAGCACTGGGAGAGGACACCCGGGCACACAGCACCGGCCTTGCTGGACCAGGGCCAGGGTGTTTGAAGGTCCTGAAAGCTGTCAGCACCTGGCTGCTAGTATACGACAGGAGATGCCTGTCCTGTCTGTCCCTTCGGCTAACCCAGCCCTTTCAGCCCCTCCACGACCCGGAAGAACTCCTGACAGCCGTGGGGCGGCTGGGCTTGGAGGTGGCTCACCAGGTCATACTCCTCAGGGTCAGCCGCCATGCCCCGCATCCCATAGCGGTGGGCATCCTTCGACAGGCGGTTGGCAAACTCCTCGGCGGTCCCCGTCTGGGAGCCATAGAACACAATGATGTTCCGTCCCTAGGGAAGGCCAGATGCAGGTCAGTGAGAGGCCGAGAGCCAGGCCACCCAAGATCCAGGTGACACCACCCTGCAGGCATCCTCCTTCCTCCCTGGCTTCCAGTCTCGTCTGAGTCGCTCCGGAGCTAGCATCTGATCACCATTCCACCGTGGTGGAGGAGGGCAGAAGCCCAAGGTCACACTTCCTACAAAACCAGAAGCAAAAGAACGCACACTCCAGCCTCAGGTGAGTGGTTTCCTGGTACCCTGGGGGGGCGGGCTGGTCCCAGGACCCCCACCCACGCTTACCCAAACCCACAGATGTACAAGTCCCTTTCCCATCATGGTCTGCAGACCCTACGCATGTGCCCAACTGCTGAGAATCATCCCTGCCTCCCCTACGGTAATGCACTGAGAGCGCCAGGTAAACCGTCACACTGCTCAGGAGTAACAAAGCTCGGACTTTCTTTTCCAAATATTTTTGATCTGTAGTTTGTTGAAACCACAGTTACAGAACCTGAGGACACAGTGGGTGGACGGTGCCACACCACACGGCGGGGACGCAGCTCAGTGGTAGAGTGCGTGCGTGCGCGAGGTGCTGGGGTCGGTCCTCAGCACGGGAAAGAAGCTGGGAACGTGAAAATCCTGCAGTATGGGACTTTTTTTTTTTTTTAAGAGAGAGAGGGACAGTGAGAGAGAGAGGGAAATTGATTTCATGTGGCTTTCATTCCTCTGACACTTCATTGTGTATGTGGTGCTGGGGTTTGAACCCGCGTCCTCACACATGCCAGGCAAGCGCCATAACCACTGAGCCACCGCTGCAGCCCCCAGTACAAACTGTAAAGTATCTCAGTGAAGCTGTTACCCAAAACAAACACGTATAACATGACAGCCGGGAAAATTCTGCAAAATCACAGCAACGGCTGGGGGCTTGTGGCTCTTCACTCAAACCAGTCACAGAACCTTAGCTGGAGGCATATGACGCTGGATGTGGACAGGCAGGACGGGGGACACGGAAACAGCATAGGACAGAGGTGGCATCTCACAGCTGCTTGGTCAAACCGCTGTGTGGAGAGCAGACGGGCTCAGGCCTCCCGTCTGACGCTGGATTTGAAGACGCAACCATAAACGTGGGAGGCAGCACAGCTCTACCTCCACAGAGCAGTTATGGCACAGAAGTCACAAAAGAACACGGCGACGGCCAGATGAACCAGCAAAAACATGGCTGGCCAGGCCCAAAAGCACCCTGGACTTACCTCACAGCCAGGGCTCAGAGCCCCACATGCTACAGTGTTCCTAGAGAAAGGTCTCAGAAAAGATGGACAAGAGGAGAATCTAGAAAAACTGAGGATGCCATCTACTTAGGACAGAGAAACCTTCTAAGAAAAACGGAAATCAGTGCCACTGATGTCAATCAGAGATGGTTGTAACTGAACTTTGTTCAAGGGTGGGGCCAATTCTTACACTTGCTTCAAGAAGCCAGGCAGACAATTCCAGCAGGAGCACAGGGGGCTTGGGGCCCTGGCTGCAGGAAGGCCCACCCCCGCCTGGCCAGGGCCCCACTGGGCAGGGAGGCTGGCCGTCTGCCAGGACCCCACCCCGGGCCCACGGGTCCCAGACTCGGACTCACCGTTTTCTTCATCTTCTCCACAAAGCTGCTCTCTTTGACAGAGGAGGAGGTCCTGGAAAGCAAGCACGCAGTGGGTAAGGGATGCAAGTGTCAGCGGACGTCGCATCTGCGCCCTCTGCCACTGCGCATGTGGCCCTGGTCCAGACTCAGGGCTGGAGAGGAAGCCGGGGGCTTCTGGGCTAGCTCTTCCTCTGCTTCCCCGATGGTCAGTCTAGAGCCTCTTGGGACACCAGGGCCTTGCAGCCCTCGGAGGTGAACCTGTTTCCCTAAACAAAGAGAAGCGGAATGTCCCTCTTCTTCCTCGTCCACAGCCAAAGGTCCCCTCAGCCCTACCTGGCCTCCTCCTTCCCAGCTCCTGCCTCCCACGGCCACTGACTAGAGTGTCCTTAATGCAGTTCCAAACACGCACGCCCCTGCCCTGCCCCATGGTTTACAGCTCCATGACCACAGGATGGGGCACACAGTCCCCTCAGAACGCATCCACAGCCTCACCCCCTACCATCCATCACCCGTGCCCAATGCCGATTTGCATGACCTGGCCACCGCCTCCACCCTGCTGGCTCACCTTCTGCACCCAGCAGAACCCTGCTCCTGGATCAGCTGCCTGGGCTTCCCAAGACCCCTTCCCCACCCACTGAACTGAGGCCGAGTTTAACTGCTCCCTTCTCTAGGTTCCTGGCACTTTCCAAAGCCCTGACTTAGGCTGGTTCCCTGATGGCTCAGCCTGACACATCAGCCCCAGTAAGGGTCTGAGACTGACCCTGCCATCCCCCCACTTCCCAGTGTCTAGCTCTCCCAGCCCTCTCCATTTTCTGTCCCTTCTCTTCCCTCTGTCCTTGTCCCAAGCCTGCAGTGTCATCTTAAGGAGACAGTGGGACTCGCCAAGGACACTCAGTTGAGTGAGGCTGAAACCCTGGCCTGAGACAGCAGGTGGGGACACCTTCCTCTGGTGCCAAGTCCCGAGCGTGTCTGCTGTGTGGCCACGAGTTAAGCATCAAGTGGGGACACGACATGGCTGCCTCCAGTTAAGAGGCCCCCGAGAAGAGACCTGCAGCTGACACACATCTGACAAGACACACACGGAGAACAGGACGTCGCCAAGTCAACCTGCAAGACTCGAGCGCCCAACGGAACGCTGCCAAGACCTGAAAGGGGCTTTCTCCAAGGGCCTCAGACAGCAGAGGAACACATGGCAGGGTGCTCGCAGCTCCCAGGGACAGGCAAACCAAGGCCATGGTGAGCTGTCATACACCAAGGCGGACCACGCAGCACAGCAGGTGAAGGCGGAAGCTAGCAGGCGCCCTGGCCTCGGGGGCGGGGCGTATCGTGGCACAGCCACGCTGGACACTGCTTGGTGGCTTCTTCTACAACAGGACGTGAGGTCGTCCTGCAGCCCAGCACCTCTCTGCAGCCTACACCTGGGCACCCAGAGACAGGTGCACGACTGTCCACACACACTTGCTACAGCGGGGAGCCATCACAGGCCCACCCACAGACCCTGGCCCAACCGCGGTAGAGCCACACGGCGGGATGCTCCTTCTGCTGCAAGGGAAACGAGCTCTCGCAGTACACTCAGTGGACGAACCTCAGACGTGATGCTGAGACGAGCAATAATAGAGGGATCCACTAAGCGAAGTTCAAAGCCAGGTGAATCAACCTATGGGGCAGAAGACCGGACGGCGGCCGGGAGCAGTGGTGCGTGTCTGTGATCCCAGGAGCTTGGGAGGCCAAGGCAGGAGGATCACACATTTGAGGCCAGTTTCAGCAACTTAGAGAGGCCCTAAGCAACCTAGCGAGACCATGTCTCAAAATTTAAAAAGTGCTGGGCACGCGGCTGAGTGGTTAAGTGCCTCTGGGCTTAATCCCTGGTGGGGGGGGGGGGGGGCGGCTGCTGTGCTTGGGAGGACACTGGAGGGGTGCTGGGGCGCTGGTCGCGATGGGAGGGCTGACTTGGCGATGGTGGCCGCACGCTCACACGCCGACTTTCATCCATCGGGTGGGAAGAGGATGCACCTTTGTGCCCAGGAATCTCAATGAACTGCGAAAACACTAGCTGGTTTGCCTCATAGGCCCTCCCAGGCAGGCGCGGGAGGGGACAGGCACGGACGACGCTCTGGAGTCGGGCAGCTCGGGGGCACGACGCCAGGATTTCACTCCTACCTAGCAATAGGAGAGGTGAATCCCCACGTGGGTGCCTGCACGACTCGGGGAGCCAACCCAGCGTGCCTGCCCACGGCAGCTCTGCCCACTGTCACCATCTAGGTAGAAAGGGAGCTGGCTACAGCCGACCTGGCCACCTGCCAGGTCACAGCTGGGATGCGGGACACCTCTGTCTAGAGGGTGTCGCCAAGCCCTCACAGAGGAACCATGTGGGTGCCCTGGGTGCCATGGTCCCCAAGGCTTGCGAGGGAGCTGGCCCCTTCTAGTGAAGGGTTTTTTTTATTCCCACGGTGGCCAATGTGATCCCAATTTCTACTCCAGACAAGCCAGGCTATGGAGCTGCACCTTCCAGGGATCAGGGCAGGTGTAAAGGCCCCGCTGGGGCATGCGGGGTCCAAAGCTGGGACTGGCAGTGGGAGGGGTTGGCCGGAGGGGGTGGGACGTCAGCAGGTCTCCCTCTATCCCTGTCCCTCACCAGGGCTCTATTATTGAAGCTCTGTCATCAACTTCTCCGCCCACGGAGTGCAGCTATGGCCCTGTGGACTCGGGCTGAAGCTCAACAGCAGCTGCACCTGTGCCACGCGGCACCAAACACATCAGCCCCCAGATCGGATCCTCCTGGGGCCGAGGGTGCAACCGTCAGGAGGGAAGCAAGAAATGTGGCCTGCAAACCCTGCGTTGTGACAGCAGAAGGTGGCACAGAAGGGCCTGGGGGGCTCAGAGCAGGACTCTTGTCTGGCACGCACAAAGTCCTTAGCACCACAACAAATAAATAAAACAAAAACCCTGTTAAGAACAGGAGCTGAGGGGCTGGAGCGGTGGCTCAGTGGTTTCGGCGCTTGCCTGGCAAGCACGAGGACCCGGGTTCAAACCCCAGCACCACGTACACAACTGAGTGTTGGAGCAACTAAGGCCATGTGAAAAACTCAATAAAGTTGTTTCTCTCTTTCTCTGTCTCTCTCTGTCCCTCTCTCTTTAAAAAAAAAAAAAAAAAAAAAAAAAAAA
>PVKS010006361.1:0-78933 GCA_004027875.1 Aplodontia rufa
ATGAACATCGATATTGCTGTGTCACTGTAATGTGCTGATTCTAAGTCCCCTGGAAAGATACCCAGGAGTGGAATAGCAGGGTCGTAATTTCTTAAGGATTCCCCATACTGCTTTTCTGTCCTTTCACTTTGCCACTCCCTCCCCACCGCCTGCTGTGCCTGCCAGGCCGGCTCTCTAGTCTCTCTCCCGCTTCTGCCTGGCTGCAGAATCATCGTCAGAACAGCTCTGTGTTGGTATCTTCTTTCACCAGAATTCCTGTGCCCGTGTGATACGTGCAGAGCATCTTCCTTTTGACCCTCTTAAAACTTACTTGGAGGGGTGTTTCCTGCACACATTGCTTTGCATTTCGATAATAGGGCAGTTGTGGGCTTTTTTTATTGCCATGATGCTGATTTTTAAAAGCACTCACTGTGAAAAAGAAAGGAAAGGTAGTAAAATGCACGTACCTAGATGTTCATGGAGCACGTTTGCACACGTTGTTGGTGAATGTTATTTTCAAAATCTGTCTCTGCAGGTCTGAGCTGATAAGTCAGGGTCAGAAGGCAAATCTTGATTGGCACCTTCATTGTACAATGTAAATTATTTGCAACATATATATTTTACAAATCTAAGGGATGAGCTTTCTGAACATCATTCCTTCTTGTCTTCTCTGATTATACCATAGAGGAATTGCAGGTATGCTTTCAAGCCACTTCAATTTCTTGAATATTCTCCCTCAAAACAGTACATTAAGGTATAGCTTAGTATTATGCTGCTAATGAGGTTGGACAGATTCTCATTTTATTTCTTGTACTTTTACACATTTTTGGCTATATGATTATTAGGAATACAGCAAGCATTAATCCACCTACTCTCTGAGATAAGAAATATGTTTTTTAATAATTATTGATCTGTCTGAATATTGTGGGAGTTATATTAGTGGGGATCTAAATGGAATCAAAATTATTGCAAAATGATTTGAAAGCTATTGTTAATTATTTTTGTAATAATAGATTATGGCTTTAACAGAATACTATGATAAAATTGTTTAACAAAGTGTGAGGAAAGGTTTCCTGCAAGAGGAGTAAACCATGACTAATAAGCTCTGGGGGTTCCTTCAGGTTTTCCTCAATATACACATTATGTGTTAGAAACATAATGTATATGCATATCTCTATAGCTCAATTATGAATATAGCAGTATATGTCCAATCAAGAACTCAGCCCACAACCCCCTAGTGACCCTTCCTCCTGGAACATAGATCAGCATCAGGAAGGAAGCAAATGAGGTCTCTGAGCACCCAGAATAGATATTCACAATGTTCACCACTAAAGATAAAACATCTCATTAGTCTAAGAAAGATATGTCCATATTTTAGTGATGATTCATGCTAGCTTGGTCTTGTGGTTCCAAACCTTTCAGATGTTTGTGTACATCTATATTTTGCTTCTCCCCTGCTTAACAAAATACCATGAACATTTTTCTGCCCCAAAATATACTTCTTCAGAACTATTTTTATAGTCCTTTATAGTCTAGCATTTATTTAACCAATAGAGTTGAACATTTATATCATCTTTGCAACTTTCTTTTCCTTCTTGCTTTTTCCTTTTAAAAAAATGAATATTGAAAGTGGGATAAAAAAGGATGTATAAGATCAAATATAAAAACAATTTCTTGGGAAAGTAGGAGGGAATTCCCTGGTACATGGTAATAACAGTAATAGTAGCCTAATTACATTCAGTGTCTTGAGAAGTCATGCCATTTCCTGAGGGCTCACTCACCTTGTGCCACATTATCCTAAGGACTTCACATAATCCTTACCATTGATGTGAGATTAGATACATCATTGTTCTTGTGGTACAGTCACAGCAACTGAGGGGCACAGAAGTTAAAACACTAACCCAGGATCACACAAATAAGAATCAGGAGTCAAACCAGGGCATCTGTTTCAGGGATTAATCTCCTACATTATCAATGTTAATCAGCTTTTGTTGTACCCTGGGACATCCTTTCTACCAGAATGTACCACTTAGCTTTGTATTTCTTAGACTGAAATCAACAAATAACATAGGAAGGTAGCTGAGTTGTCAAAAATTTCAATGACTAATGGATAGAAAATGTAAAAGGATACCATTTCTATGAGATAATAATGAATGTTTCTTTCATTTGTATGAGTGATTTTTCTGGATGGTTAGTTTGATTCTGACAATATGGCGTACCTCCATAATAAACAAATCCTAAGTTTAAGTTTAACATGGTTTTTGAAGTAGGATCAATGTAGAAGTATTGATTTGTTTTCAACCCATGTAGTCCCAGGTACTATATAGGCTGAGGCAGGTGGATTCCAAGTTTGAGGCCAGTCTGGGCAACTTAGTGAGACTCTGTCTCAAAATAAAATAAAAAACATGGGGTCAGCACTTGCCTAACATATGCATATCCCTGAGTTCAGTCCCTACTACTGTAAAACAATAAAATAGTGACTTATTCAAATCAGCAAATATCAGAATCTAAAATTTTAAGAGGAAAGTAATGGAGTGTAGGAAGTTTCCTTCCATCAGTTTCACACCTCTGCTCCATTTTCCCATTTCTATGCTGTTTGCTGGAGAGGATGCCTTCTGTCTCTTATATCCCTAGGTATAATGTCAGGCTTTTGAAGGTGTGCTTGGAAGGAAGAAGGAAATGAGGGAGGGTGGAAGGAAGGCTTGTACCAGCCCTTACGTCTGGCCATATGATTGGACAGCAGATGGTCAGTTTAGGACCAGTTTAGGACCACTTGGCTCCTGCTTCCCCTGTGCTCACCATGTGTGAGTCACAGTGCTCTGAAGACTAGCCTCTCTCACTCCTGGCTTTCCCTGTCTTAGCGTCTGTGAGCAGGTCCACTTGAATGCTGCAGAGCATCTCAGGGCACCCACACTTTCTCAGCGTTTATTACAAATGCAACTACATCATACTTGTGCGTACTTTGTTGTTGCTGCTATTTCATGACTATTTTGCCCAAGACAGAGGAACTTTACCTTTCTTACCTCTCTGCCCAACGGACTGGCACAGCGCATGGTATATACAGAGTTCAGTAAAGATTTTTTGAAAGGATTAATAATTCTTCGGGCAGTGTCTTTCAACTGAGAGTCACAACCAATTCATGCATTATGGCATCAATTTAGTGGATCACAGCCAGCAGTTAGAAAAAAGGAAATAGGATAGAGTATAGAAAAATAAAAGTGTAGCACTCGCAGGGAATTATATTATGTGAATTCATTTCAGAATAGGTATGCTTATATCATACACACACACAAGCACAAACTCACACACACACATATATTAGTCACGGGGGATACGAACCAAGACCCCGAGTGGGTGCCTGAAAGTACAGACAGTACCAATCCCTATCCGTCCAAGTCTTTTTCTATACATACATTCCTATGGTAAAAGTTTAGTTTATAAATTAGGTACAGTAAGAGACTAAGAACAATAAGTATTAATAAAGTAGAACAATTATAACCATGCGCTGTAATAAAATTATTTAAAACTTCAGAATTATTTCTATATTTTTTCATTTAATATTTCCAGACTATAGTTGATTGTGAATAACTGAAACTATATCAAGCAAAACCTTGGATCTGGGGGACTACTTTACAGAATCCTTATACATTTGTTCATAGTTTTTAAGGTTAAAATTTGAGAGGCACTCTACCAGGTCCTCTTTAAACAGTAGATAAAGTCTTGGTGTTCACCCTATCAGCCATTTGACCCTAAGTCTCCTAATCATCCCCACACCAAATTATCACCCCCTGTGTGCACAAACACATACACACACATGTGCATGTACACAAACATGCGGCGGTCCATGTAAAGTACTCTTGCCTAGGAGGGATGATGTTGTAACTGTTTGTTGAAAAATCTCATTCCCTTCTACAATAGGTTATATTTGTTAAAACAAAATAAGAATATTATAAGTGAAATATCTTCACTAAGATTCGCTGATGCAATGATTATGCTGAATTACCTTGGAAAAAAATTCAGTTAATACCCTGAAAAAACCCGAAGTCAGAATTTTGCTGTCCCGGTCTTTCGTTACAGATCCAGCAGTACTAAGTTAAGCATACATCCTTTCTACTACAAGTGGTGTATACCAAGCTCTCTTTTTCTCCAGCTTTTGACATTCATTTCAGAGAGTTTCAGGAATTTATGACTTGGTGCATTTGATGTGGCAGAGTTCCACATGTGAGGGATGGAGATTTGGATAGCGTGACAGAAGTATGTGCCAAGAAAAATTGGCTTCTGTTTTGCGGAACAGCTCAAATGCTGTGTGGATCACAGTATGTAATTTGGGTGTACAAGATGCCTGTAGTTCAAAGTGCTGTAGTCCTCTGTGCTGGCAAGCTGGCTTCCTGCTGGCTGGCTTGGTAAATGTGCAGAAATCAGCCCGGGTGCAGTTAGCGAGAGAGTATCCCTCTAAGGAAGTGCGGTTCAGGGTCCTGCAGATGCTTGGACCTCAGCTCCAGGATCTTTTTCTTCCTCCTTTCTGTTCTCCTGCCTCACTTTCCTTCTTCTCTCATTCTCTCCCTCCTCTCTGCTTTCCTTTATTTCCTTCCTCTCTCCCTTTCCTGTTTTCCTCACTCCCTCCTTCCATTTGTCCTTTCTTCTTTCATCCTCCCTTTCTTGTATTTTCCTTCTTTCTTTCTTCCACTGAATATAGTACATAGCAGTTCATTTCTTATACTTACTTCCACCCTGTGTTAGCTTGCTCAAGCAATTTTCATGTCATTATTAAGAATTTCCTGGGGCTCTGATAAAATATATAGACTGCAATGCTACTCCCCGTAGATCCCAAGTGAGCAAACTTGGGAAGCAGTCGGAGAAATTGAGTTTTGAACTAATAGACAATGATTCTGTAACCAAGCCAGTGAGAAGCAGGAAAGTATCCACAAAAGAGGCAGGTAAAAGCTGTGGAGCGAGGGGACCCTTGTTATCAACACTTGCTGTGTGACGTTAGGTAAGTTACCTGGAGTTTCTGAGCCATGGGCTTTAATTTGTATCAGAAGGACAATACTAACTCATGGTATTGCTGCAAGGGTTTCTTGAGACAAAGTAGAAAGTGCCCAACCTGGTACCTCAGTCATAGTTATTAGTCAGTTCCTTTATCTTGTCACAATATAAGACTATTAGAGGTTCAATTTTTGTCCAAGTTTACCTTAAGCATAATTTCTAAAGTAAAATGTAGGTAATAAAACTATAAAAATTTAGTTCAACTAATATTTTTGAGGTTTTATGAGGTCAGGACCTGGAGCATATATTATCTAATTCAGCTATCATAATAACTCTTCTGTATGGTAGACATTATTCTTGGAAAACAGGTATATAAACTGAGGCTCAGGAATAATTTCACATTAGTAGGTGGAAGATTAGGGACCCATTCTGGTAGACTTTCTACTCTAACTGGCAACCTTTGTCCGAAACCTGTGATTATTTTGAAAAATAATTTGCCCCTAAACTCCTGCTCACGTATACATACAAACAGCTATAAAGGTACAAAGTGAAGAGAGTTAATTTTCTGAGTAATTTATTTAATTCAAATTAGTAGTTAATCTTTTTCATGAAAAATAGCTTTACAGACTAGTGGTCCTCAAATTCAAATATTCCGGGGACAGGCATGCATGATGCAGGAAACACTGGCCAGGTATATGACATGAAGGAGCCACAGATCATGATATGCTGGAAGGTACAGTCTAGAGCTGAAGTGCCTTCTTGTTGGATTCCTACTGTCAAATCTTTAGCTTTTTTTTTTTTTTTTAAGACAGGAAGAAATCCAAAATTTTATGTGAAATTTCCCAAGTTTTAAACAATGTGTGTGGGCCAAACAAACCACATCTGTGGGCCAGATCCGGTCAGTGGAATGCCAGTTTGCAGTCTTGACCTAATTGCCCTTAATTCTCCATTTCTCTTTACCGAGTAATTGTTCGTTTAAATAGCTTAGGTATGTAGCAGACCCTTTTGAGCTGTGTTTTTAGAATGTACGCAGATGGCAGGGACAAATTTTTAGTTTTCCAGGTTCGGCAATTTGATTTGTTTGGCACCCAGTTAGATTCCTGCTGTTACTGACAGTCAGCACTCACACAATGCAAGAGCAAGAACACAATGAAGGAATTCGCAGTGAGAAACCCACGCACTAATAGGCAGGGTACCCTGTGGGTCTGATGAGTTCATTCCCCCTTGTAGTTCAGCCACTTGGGAAATAAACTTTTAGTTAGAGACTGTTTTGACATACATGGAGTCAGGAGCCAAGACTGAGGGGTTTGAAGTGCTTGCCTGCATTGTTCTTGCTGATCTGCCTCCTTTTATGGTAGTCTTACCTCTGGGCTGAACTGTTAGGCTGTTACTGGTTTCATACATATTCAGATATACTGAATGCATGCTGATTAAAAGTCTCTATTAAGCTAGCTGTTTTATGAGTGGGTCTCAAACTCCTCATGCATAAAGGTAGAACCTGAGAATTTATCTCTCAGGGCTTGAGAATCCCATGTGTTGAAGCTGCTGCTGGACTCCTGGCAGGGATGGGGAAACCCCTTTGAGAACTACTGGATTCCACTATGCATCTTCAACTCACAGCTTTTTCCTCTTTGAAGAGCGTCACTTCTGTGTGGGTCTCCGCTTTAATATGCCTATAGAGTAATAGGATCAACTCCCAATCCTGGGGCTGGAACCTGGGTGTTTGAACAATTTCTAGGTTATATATATTTATTTTTCTAATTATTTGATTGAATCATTTCTAGCTATTTGATTTGATAAAATTAATTACATTATTACATCAAATTCAAGATGTCATTGATTGCAGGCCACACTTGGAAGCCACACTTGGGTTTCAGAGGTATTAAAATGTGGGGAGGAGTCTGGGAGTGTAAGTCAATGATAGAGCACTCACCCAGCAAGCAGGGGGTCCTGGAGGCAATCCCCAGCACCAGCAAGGAAAAAGAAGTATGGGGAAGGAATGCACAGAGCAACTGAAGTTCAAAAAATTAAGCCTCAGTTTGAAGGTATTCTGCTCTGGATCATGTAGATTCAATGGGATGAATACATTTGAAGGAAGGATTCCCAGAGAGCTGTTTTAAACAAACACAAGGTCAATTTAAGCCTCCATTTACCAATTCTCAGTGGAAAAGACGTTGCTGGTACTGTGACCTGTGACTGACTTTGTCATCTAATTGAAATTTATTGTTATTGCATTCATCCTCTTCCACTCAAATGTGACCCTGTAATGCCTGATTCTTACCTCAGAATGAATCTCTTCGTGTCTTATTGGATTGGTAGACCATGTGCTTTTTTAAAAATAGTTAATTTAGACTCACTGTGTCCTTGGCCACATGTCCTAAAAAGGACATTTAGGACAAGAGTTTTTTCAATTATCCTAATGTCATCTTGCCTTTGTGGTATAAGTTACTGTTCCTAAAGTAAAAGGACTTGGAAAAAAATGACTTAATTTCAAAGAGCATTTTCACAAGCACTTAAGAAAATGATTAGAAGTGCAGAAATTCTAAATCCTGGGATTGAACCCAGGAGCATTCTATCACTGAGCTACATCTCCACCAACCCCCTCATTTTTTTCTTTTATTTTTGAGACAGGGTCTCAAAATAAAAAATTAGAGGCCTAGGCTGGCCTCTAATTTGTGATCTTCCTGTCTCAGTCTCCTGAGAAACTGGTATGATAGGCCTGTGTAACTATGCCCCACCTATAACCCCCTCTTCTGTTACTGGAAAACCTAATGAAGATTCATATATTTATTATTTCTAGAAAATAGGGGCTGGAGATGTAGCTCAGTGATAGAATATTTGCATAGCAGATACAGACCCTGAGAAAGAAAGGAAGGAAGGAGAGAAGGAAGGAAGAAAGGAAGGAAGGAAGGAAGGAAGGAAGGAAGGAAGGAAGGAAGGAAAGAAGGAAGGAAGGAAAGAATCTCCTAAATAAGAGATATAACTATGGTTATATAGTTATATAAATGTTGCGCCTACAGCCATCTCTTTTCCTGGATAAAGGGTGTGACAAGAAGCTGCCGCAATCATTTGAGCTAAGGGTGGACCAAATTACCCAAGAATATCAGTAGTCTACTGAGAGCAGAGACTAAACCCTTCCCTAATGTTCTCTCTGCAGTTAGAGGTAAGGGAAACAGAATGGATCAGAGTAGGTTATCTGGTATTGACAAGAGGGAAAGCCATTGCAAAAGACCCTGAGGGATTAATGCAGGGGGTGGGGCCGAGAAGCTGAGCTGATTTTTTTACTGAACCATGAGAGTGGAATCAAAGAACTGCAATCTTGCAGTCCAGGGCTGGGCTACCCTTGGAAGCCTGGGAGACCTGACTTCACAGATGTAGGACTGAGTGGAACCTGTGTTCAACTCTGATACCACATGACAAGGTTGGATGCCTTCATGTTCATGCTAAATGACCTTCCTCCCAACAGAAGTTTGGAATAAGACCCTGCTTTAAACGGACTAACCTCTGAGGTTCTTGGACAATTTGAAGATGGAGGCGTTTTCAAGGAGAGACTGGATTTCCCAGAGAAAGGGTAGTGCTGGTCTCTAGAAAGACAACTGGAAAAGTAAAAGCGATGTGACAATATTTACAGATAAGTCTTATGCAGCCTCTGTGGACACAGAATCAAATGAGACAAGATCCATTATGACAAGTAGTTAGAATTTCAAGAAAATTATTCAAGTGTAGTTATGGAAACTGACATTTATTTATTGTGCAAACGATTGAGTATCTCCTGTGTATCAGAACCTGGAGTTCACAGTGAACAAAAATGGACATAATTTCTGCACTCCTGAGGGTCTCCTAATTCAGCAGAACAAATGTGATAATGTAAGTATGTGTGGAGTAGTGTCCAACTTTGTTGTACAAGTTTCCCGGCTTCTTATAAAATTCTGGGTATACATAACAGCTTTTCACAAATAATAGTTGACATACACTTTGGAAGGGATTTGAAATCTCTCCATACGAAAGCAAAGAGTGGGCGGAGATGTCAACTTGTAAAATCGCAGGCATGTGGAAGGAGAGGTGACTATTTCTAAGTACCTGAGTCGGTCCAGAGGGTGCAAATGGAGGGAACAGCAGGGGAGAAGACCAGGTAGAATGCACGTTACACCACCTTCTAAGAAAGTTAGCATCTGTCGGCAGCGCGGAACCCACAAAGAAGCGCAATTGTGGCTTGCTGTGTTGTGTAGCTTGGAGAAATCACTCAGGTGACCCCAGTTGTGAGGAGGGGAAGAGGAGCCATGCACCTGATGAAGCAGGGAGACTGGGTGAGGGAGCGTTGGGTGTTCTAAACATGGCATCATGTAGGAAAACTGGAATGCCATCGCTGCATGCTGTGGTAGGGAGAATAAAGCAGGTGCAAGACCCCGCCTTCAGGAATCTCAAAGCAGAACCCAGGTTTACGGGAGAACAGGGTCCTGATGATGCAATTCCAAGTGCTGTAAGACAGAGGCCACCCGTGAGTCATGAGCAATCCAGAGTTGGTTAAGAATGCTTTGGGGAGGAATGTCTAAGAAAGTGTTGACCAGAGTCAAAGAAGAGATAAGAGCAATGCCTTAAAATAAAAATCCCCCAAACATCCCAAAGTCCTTTGTACAATGGTGGATACCAGTTTGAAAGTGTCCGTTTCAGGAGACACCGTAATAGTGTGTTGCTGTGTGTTTTAAAAGCCATCACCATAAAAGACTTAGAGCCACTCATGAAATTCAAGTACCAGTTTTTGCCCAGGAGTGTGGAACGTTATGTTCTTCTACCAACAGTAATGCATTGGTAATTTAGTGGCTATATAAACACGTACAGGACTTGTGGTGAATATGGTGATTCTCACTTTATAACCAAAGAGGGCAGATGTCGCAGCTTGTGAGCAGCTATGACCGTAAAGCCTGAAGTGTGAGTCATGGGGTCTGACCCAGGTAGGAAGATGTGCTATTGTTCATGCTGGTTAGGTGGATTTCCTGCACTGACCTCACTGGAGCTTGCTCTCTCAGTCAAGGACTGAATCTTTACTGATTTAGATCAAAGGTCTACACAGTGCTCTTAGGTCTTTGACTAACCAGCTTTGTCATTTGGGGAAGGCGTCTTAATATTACCACTCTCAGTTTTTCTATCTGTAAGTAACAGATTGTATCAAATTCCATCCAAAATTCAGAAATCAGTGATTCTATGTTGTGGCAAAGACTCGGCAGTGCCAACTGAATATCCTTAACAGATTAGTTCACTTAGTAATCAATACAATTAAGGTGATAAATTATGTTGGGTAGCATCTGCCTAATCAAAAAGATTGTATTTCTCAGACTCCCTTAGAAATGGTTACAAACAAGAAAATGTAAGCAAAAGGAGCTCTCCTGCATTAGAACACTAACTTCTACCTTGTTCCTCCTTTTGTAATATTGACTTGGGAATGTTGATATGATAGCTGGAGCATCAGAGGCCATCTTGTAATCTGAATGGTGTAAGTACAAGGCATATGTTATGATGGCAGGGTAGAAAGATGATGGAGCCTAGGTCCCTGGTGAACATGGTATCGTCATCCCAGCCTTGATCTGTTTCTAGGTTTTCTTAATATGAGACAAAAAATAAACATCTTTCTTATTTTTTAAAAAATGTTAATGCAGGTGGTATTTGCTTATTTTTATTTATTCTTTTTGCAGTACTAGGATTAAACCCAGGGGTCCTCTCTCACCGAGCTTCATTTCTGGCCCTTTTTAAAAAATCATTAATTATTAAAATATTTTGGTACAGGATCTCACTAAGTTGCCCAAGCTGGCTTTGAGGTTGCAATCTTCCTATCTCAGCCTCCTGAGTTTCTGGAATTACATGCATGAGCCACTATCCAGCAAGCAACATCTCTCTTATGGAAGGCCCTGCTAGCTGCCAAATTCACTTTCTAATAAATATATTGACATCAGGTTATCTTTATATAGTTTTTCACATTACATGTTTCTCCTTGCAATATTGGAAACAATAGCATACTAACTAGCTTGGGAACCTCCTAGGACAATTAGAATTTAAACATAATTCATCAAATTTCTAAAATGAATGAGTTATTGGATAGATGGAAACACAACCTGTGATAATAGGATTTGGAATGGGAAAAATTGAGGGAAGTTTGTCCATCAAGGAAACCACAGAATTTTTAAAATATAGGGAATTGGGAATTTGGAAGCTATAGGACCTTCAGACCAGCTGTTGGCAGATTCACATTTGTCATAAGATGGAAACCCCTACTTCTCAGTGTTCCTGTATTTTGATCCTCCAGTCTGTCATTGCAGTGCGAATATGAGAATTACTGGGTCATTCTCAGCCTAAATTACTTTTGGGAAAGGAAGAGGATCATTAAAGGATACATTTAAAAGAGGAGACACAAGGCTTGTAATGGACCTTCCTTGAAAGTAGTTCCATCTGGAAGATTTTATCAGTGAACATTTATGAGTATATTTGATTTTTAAGAAGATTCTTCTCTTCTTGTCTTTAAAACAAAAAAACAATCAAAGCTAAGAAAAAAAAGCCACATTATTACTCACAGGTTACTTCTGTGCATGCTTGATGGGGAGAAAATTAATATTTAAGAAAAAAGTCCTCTTCCAATATAATTATGTTTCTTTTTTCAGTTTTGCTACTTCCTTGGAAGTTATGATATTCTTCAATGATTGTACTTGTTGTGATTTGATTGTTTGTGTGTTTAGAGAGTGGAAGGTGGTAGGAGGGATAGCCATTCCTGAAATCTAGTGAGCAAGGTTTTAGAAATCTTAATCTCTGCAGGTGTGATTAAGCCTGCACAGGTCTGAAATTTCATATTATTCTTTTCTAGAGTACAGCACTATTTTCAGGAAGGACACAGGTTGCTGTGGTTTAAATTAAAGTACTAGCATGACTTATCAGCATACAAAATATATTACCCAGCGGTCTTGTGACCATGTTTTGACCATCAGAAGGGCCTCTTTTTTTCACATGTCTGTTTTCCTGTTTGGTTGGTTTTGCGGGTTGACTTGTATGTGTCTGAAACTCACAACCCTTGTCATTTGCTAGTCCCAAGTCTACTTTCAGAAAGAGAAAATTGCTCTCTTAAAAACCCAATTTCAAAATTGCACCTTGTGGGGCTGGACTGGTGGCTTGGGGGTTATGGTACTTGCCTGGCATGCACAAGGACATGGGTTTAAACCCCAGCACCATTGCACAAAGAAGTGTCAGAGCAATGAAAGTCACATGAAAAACTAAATAAAATTGATTCTCTCTCACTTGCTCTCTCTCTTTCTCTCACTGTCCCTCTGTCTCTTTAAAAAAAGAAAGAAAGAAAAAAATCACCTTCTGTTTACCAAGGAGCACCCTCATCGATAGCCAATTCTGAGAATACTCCACAGTGAATTCAAAAGGCAAAATTTGACATCACAGATGGTAACAGCAAAGACTCTTATACACCAGCAAGCAATCATTCCACACTTGCTTTCGCCCTTGGTGAAATCTCTGCCTGGATGGACTTCTCCATTAGTATATTGACAATTTTGCTCCCTGTCGTCCCCCAGCACTGATGTGTTTTAAGTAGGCTTTAGGCACTGTTCCAATTAGAACTCTATGAAGATTTAGGATGTCTGTAGGTCCTTTATCTGGTCCAAACTTTGGGCTTCATTCTCAACTTCCATCCATGTTGGAACAGGACCAATATCAGAGTTCTAGTGTCCCCTCTATCCTGGTTCCGTGAAAAGTGGGCATCTTATCTCTAGCAGCTTGCACATGATTAATGGCATACTTTGAACCAGTCAATCACAGTGGATTCCTCTGACTGGAAAGAGGTTCCACAAAGGAAATCAAGGTATTGTTTTCAAAAGGAAGAAGAAATAATTGCTAAGTCTCCATAAAAACGAATTGCCCTCTTGAACAACAGTGATACTTGTCACTGTTTACAGCTAAATGACAGATTGATTGTAGTCAGCCAGTAGATTCTGAAGTCTTATTGCCCACTTGAACTTGACAGGTAACATCTATTTATAGCACAAAGGGACTGCCAAGGAAAAGAGGAGCAGGGCTAAAAACAAATCCCATTCCACTCTTCACCAAATGAACCATGGCTGTTGCCCTCTGTTTGCAACTTAGTTCCTCATTCTGTTGCCTTAGTCCCTCTTGCTCAACAATTCCCTATCTAGGTACCCCTACCACTAAATGCCACAGATTTCTCCATCTCCCTCGAAAGAAAGCACCAGATGTCCCAACCCCTTAATTTCTTCCAGAGTAACTAGCATAATGCTGTGTGCATGGTAAGCAATGACGAATACTTGTGAAATAAACAAAGAACACTCAAGGGAAATGGAAGGCTACCTATCCTCATCAGGAGTGAGTTGAGAACGCCCGAAAGAGCCGATTTGGGAGCTCAGTCTGAATTCTGCTTTAGATTGTTTCTGGAATCTCTTCTCATTTTTAGTAGGAAATTTTATTATAATTATTTCATACTTGTTCATCTGTTATTATCAGTCTTGGCCAATTATCAAAACTGTTTGGATAATTGGGGGGGCAGTTAATGTTATCAAAAGTTCAACGTATTTTGTAAAGTGAAGGGAATGTTTTGTTCATTTTTTTTCTGGTAGTTAGGGTGATACTGGGGGCACTCAGAGCAGACTTCAAGTGATCCCAGAAGAAAACAGTTACCACTGCCAATCAGGTAGCCAGAAATAATGAGAGGGTACAAGTAAGTTTTCTTGGCACTCATAGCTATTTTTCTTACTTCTGAAAGAACTATAGCCCCACTGTTACCTAAGTTTATCCTTTAGCCATTTAACAAGCTTAATATCCCCAGTGTAAAAGAGGGGAATCAATTACTGTGATAAATGGTATCCTTTGTAAAATAATACTAGAATACCAAGCAAAGCTTTTGTTCTTGTTTTTATTTTTTTAGTTTCATTATTATTTTGTTCCATTCCTTTTAGGTAAGAATTAGCATCTAAAAACACCTCCTTTCATGAAATTGTTAACAAATGCTTGCCAATGTAACTTAAGATGCATAAAAATAGGAGAATGTTTTCTACTATCTTGTATGACAGTTGAATGCTGGGTCATTAGTTAATAGCAAAAAGTCATTTATTCTTCGTTATTTTTAGTACCCGCAAAAACTGGTATTAATATACAAAGTATAAGCAAAATCAAATTCAGAAAGAGTGTTTGGCTCTGATTTATTCTGGCACATCTCATCTATGTAAAGAAAATAGTCCACTATTTTTTTAGGAATGCAAAGTCTGATAGACTTTATAACTTTGGTTCACTTCTTGATTGCAACTCAATGATATTAGCAAAACAGAAACCTTAGTTTCAGGTGTTCTAGAATCTCAAAGTGATGCCTGAAGTTCCCCTAATTCCTGCTTATGCCAGTGTATTTAGGATCAGAATTGAGTATAAAACTTAGCTTTTCAGACTTCCTCTTCCTATTTGCTCTTCTGGAAGCTTTCCTAAATTCTCTTCATTGACCACCAACCCTTTGTCTGAACCTTCTCATCCTAGGCTCACATTTACTGCAAATTCTAGGTCACAAAGGTATTTTCTCAACACTTTGCAGGCTCATGCCATTCTCTTCTTACACTGGTGAAGTCCTGGCCTATTTTTCTTTGCAGATGTTTTTATGAGTTTTCATTCTCATGATCCTGTATATCAGACCTAGTAGTATGGGTCCAGGTCTTCTCAAATTGTCCTGGCACACACTAGGCTTTTAACTCCAGACATTTGTGTCCTTTGATTTTGGAAAATCTTCTCTTTTTGATCATTAATAATTCTATGCCTTCCATTTTCTCTGCTCTCTGTTCTTGGAACTTCTATTACCTCAATATTGGACCTTTGAAACCTGAAGCCTTTAATTTCTTAATGTTTGTCTTCCTGTTTTCCATTTCTTTTAAATTTTTATCTATCTTCTAGAAATATTGTTCAAATTTAAATTACAATATTTCAATTAAATTATTTTATTTTGGCCATGGTTCTTGTGTTGGAAATATATGATCATTTTTACAGGCATAAATTAATGTCTGTTTGAGGTTTTCCTCTCTTTGTTTCCTGTGGATTTCTTTGTTCAGTTGATGCTGCTGCTTAATGTAGTCTCTTTATTCTGGAGAGTTTCTTTCTTTAGGAGGCTGTTTATTCTTTAAAATGAGATACATACAACAAACCAATAATATACCATCAGACTTCTGCAAATATAAGTAGGGTTTATTAACTATCGGGTTTCACTGTTGTGTGATTGGTTGTTCAGCCAGCATATTTTTGTTTTGTTTTGTTTTATTTTTTTGGTTCCAGGGTTTGAATCAAGGACCACTTTACCACTGAGCCACATCCCCAGCCATTTCTATATTTTGTTTCGAGACAGTCTTGCTAAGTTGCTGAGGCTGGTTTTGAACTTGCAATTCTCCTGCTTCCATCCTCACTGGGACTACAGGTGTATTCTTGGGGAAGTTTCCCAATGCCATTATCAGCAGATACCCTGCTTATAGCCCCGGAGCCTGGCTATGTCTGAGGCATAGCCTGAAGCATGGTATGTGAGGTTGAATATCTTACCAGGAACTCTGGAGACTTTCAGTTAAGCTCCTATTTCTCGGTCTGCGGCCTCACTTTGTTTGCCACAGTGCCTAGTGTCCCTTTGCAATCTTTCTAGTTGCAGAAAAGAATGAGGAGGGAAATTGTTGGGATTCAAAGCCTCTATATAATTTTCAGGCACTTTCAGCCCTCACTGAACTTCTGCTGTCCTCGGTGTCTGCTGCCTCCAAGCACGAATCTCTCTGGGTGTGGAGGAACACATCAGTTAATTTTCTCTTGGAATGTACTCTCCACCGGGCTGAGAGAGTTTGTATTCCCCTATATCCGTTTTCTGACTACAGAAAATCTGTTGATCTGATTGTGATGATACATACCTGTGATTCCATGTTCTCAGGAGGTTGAGGCAGGAGAATGCCAAGTTCAAGAGCAGCCTGGGCAACTTAGTGAGACCCTGCCTCAAATAAATAAATAAATAAATAAAAATTTAAAAAAAGGACTGCAGACGTAGCTCATCAGTAGACTGCCCCTGGTTTAATCCCCAGGGTGGGGAAAGTCGTTGAAATCTCTCCTTTGCTGATCTTTCCTCCCATAGTTTCTGTATCTTTGTGGATGTGCAATTTCATTGCTTTACTTTCACTTGAGCGAGGTATGAGAAAAAGAGAGAGAAGATAACACGCATGTAAGGCTTCAACCTCTCTGACTGGAGATCCCTTACTGGAAGTCCAGGGGAACCACAGCTGAGGAAGAAAGTGGTTTGAAAAAGCACATGCTAGTAGAAAAAGTTCAAGTGGGACAGCTTTGCAAATGACCAACCATCATGAATGACACACGATGATACAAAATGTGTACGCACAACGTGCTCGGTACTTTGCTGAGTCCTTTACATGGATTATTTATTTTTGTCCTTGTAAGAAGACCAGGAAGCACATGCAGAGGCAGAAAAAAGCAATGTGACTTGTCTAAGTTTATAGCCGGTAAACTCTTACTTAATCCCAGTCCTAATTCTGGGGACCGTGTCTCAATTGCCACATTATCTTGCCTCCTATAAATTACTTAAAGAGGGATTTTAGAGCAAAGTGCCTGTGTACAGAATCACTTTCCATGTTCATGATTTAGAAGGCTTTCTATTTTACCAAAATTATTAATTTGGTTATCATATGATGTCTTAACATAGAATGCTTTCAGGTTTGAAAAACAGTAAAGAACCTTCCTTAGTTGGATAAATGCTGTCTGTATCTGTAGGACTTCATGATACCTAAGCACTCATTGTTATACAAACTCATAGACAATCTATTTGAATTACCTTTCTGTAAAACAAATATACTCTTTATATCTGTGTTTAAATCATATGCAGAGAAATGAATATTGTTTATATATGAAACCAAACATTTGGAAGAAAAGAATACCCAGCCCAAGCTTGTTAAAAAGAGATTCATAAGCAAAGCATGCTTTGGAATTATGAAAACGGATTTATGCCCAACATCTTCAAGAGTGCTCACATAGTTGTTTATGTTTCATACATGACTTAGAGATCATTAAGATTCAAATCTAATTAAGTGTGCAGTGTTTTCTTTGCCATTAATTTCAATTAAACCAGACTCGCTTGACACTTGTGGACAAAAGATTTCAGTTCTTTGCTAACATTTTAGCCTTTGGACATTGTATTTTTTCTGTTTTGTTTTGTTTTTTTTTAGTTTGCTTCTATATTTTCTGTAAAAGGACTTATTTGTGAATACTTTTGTATCTTGCTTCTTTTACATGGTATTCTACTTAGAAGATTCATCAGTGCTGTATGTGGCTGAGAATGGTACATCATAATCCCAATGATGTACAAATGCAAAGAACAATTTATTTGTCCAATCTTTTCCTCTTACACTGGTGGGAAGTTTGCAGTTTGGGAATATTATGACTAAGGTGTTCTGTACATTAATGCAGACGTATCTTGAGGCACATATGCACACACTTCTATGGGAGAATGTATCTGGGAGTGGTATCCTGAAGCATGCAAGCCTTTAATGTCACTAGAAGAGGAGAACAAGTTTGACAATTGCACAAAAGTTCCTGATGCTCCATTTCCTAATTAAAAACACTTGGCATTGTCAAAATTTCCTTTTTCCTCCCCAAATGTGGAGACTCCATAATGAAATCTTTCCATGTCCCTAATTACCAATTAGGGTGAACATTTTCATGTATTTAGTAGGCATTTGAATGTTCTTTTTTAGTTGTATTCATTGTACTTCTTCACAATAGGCACTGTTGAACACCTTTTAAGGAACAAAAGATTCTGTAAGTTAGAGTATTTGCCACAGCATGGCGACGAGTGAGACAACTTTATCCATCAGCTGCAGGACATATGTATGTTACTGGAATACAGATAGCAGCATCTCCTGACTTACCACTGCTTATCCCTTTCACCACTCCTCCCGTCTCTCAAAAAGTCTGGCTGCTGATAATTCTCTAGAACACTCAGTGAGGGCGTCTTCTGAGACTCTGTGGCATAGAGAATGCAAAAATTAATGTGGATTCAGTGGTGCCATTGTTTTGTTCTCTCTCTCGGAAGTGTTGGCATTCCTACCTAGTATTTTTATAATATGGGACTACTTGGGAGGTTGGCTTTCATCAGGGACCCTGTGTGTAAGAGAGGATGATGGTGCTTATCCTATGAGGATGTCTGTGTGTGACCCGTCTTTAGAGAGTGCAAGGAACCTTACAGACACTGCTGATTTTCAGAGCACCCTTTCGGGATGGAGAAGGAGGTGAGGGCACCAACACCCTTTTGATCACAGAGGGAGGCAGATCTCCCCATGGGGACATGACCACTTCTGTATTGACAAGGCACGACCCTGGGAACAGAACGCAGGTTCTGTTCTAGCTTCTATGTTAATGCCAAATGCCCTAGACAGGATGTCGACTTTTATACCCATGAAACATGAGTGCTGTTCACCAACAGAGTGCTAATAGCAGCTGGCAAGAACAAGAAGTCTTTCTGAAAAGAAAGATATATGATGAAACTGCAGAGGCTTTTCCAGATGGTTTTGAGAGTTTTAAAACCTTGACTATATTTTTGTAGTTTTACTCCTTCCCCAAACCCCTTTACTCTGTCAGTCCCATAAGTAATTGTTCATACCCTTAAACCAACCAGGAAAATAATTTATGACTCCCTAAATACCCAGACTACATACTTGCTGCTTCCCACTCTCTAATCTCTCCATTAGGTTTAGCACTGAAATGTGACGCTTAACTGGGTTAGGAGGTGTCTGAACATTCAGTGCTGGTGTCTCACTTCAACTCTGTCTTCTCGTGGATTTCCTGGAAGACTCCTCAGACTCTTTAATTTCATCAGATCATGAGAAATTCTTAACTTTATAGCACTTTGTATTTTACAAAAAGACCACGGAAAGTATCTTCCTCATAAGGCATAAGGACAATAAAACTCAGAGGGTAAACTGACATCCTTCAGTTCCCTCCACTACTATATGGTGAATTAGAGACCGAAATCCTGGTTTCATCACTATTAGGCAGTGATTCTTTTATGGGCAGCAGACACAAGTGTAAGGTGTATGGACTGCCTGTGATTGGATCCCAGCTCTCTGAGAACCAGCTGAATGACATGGGATAAGTGACTGAGACGTGGTGTACCTCCACTTCCCTGCCAATCCAATGGATATAAAGCGTTGTGAGGATTTACTAAGTTAATACATACAAAAGTGCTTAAAAATGGGCTCTTCTTACATAAAGGCTCAATAAATGGTAGCTCTGTCATCTTTCCTTATTATTTTAGTTTTAAGGAACAATAATATTTGGAAATACAAAAATCAATGCAAGCAAACCCTTACATTCCAGACTGTTAAAAAACTAACATTTTGAGTAACACTCCATATAAATTTGTGTTTTACTAGTAATCAGAGAAATGAAAATCAAAACTACATTAAGATTTCACCTCACTCCAGTCAGATTGGCAAAGACAAAGAATATACACAATAACAGATGTTGGAGGGGCTGTGGGGAGATAGGAACATTGGCACCCTGTTGGTGGAACTGCAGACTGGTCCAGCTGCTCTGGAAAGTGTGGAGACTCCTCAAAAAAATTAGGGGTGGATCCACCATATGATCCAGGCAGCCCTCTTCTGGGTATTTTCACAGAGGAGTTAGAATCAGTATGTTAGAGCAACACAGCAAAATCTATGTTCATAGCAACTCAATTTACAATAGCTAAATAATGCTAAATTATGGAACCAACCCAATTGCCCCTCACTGAATAAATGGATCCAAAAACTGTGATACACACACACACACGCGCACGCGCGCGCGTGCACACACACACACACACACACACTGGAGTTCTACTCAGCAGTTAGAAACAACAATATTGCAGCCTTTGAAGGTAAATGGATGGCAATGGAAGAAATCATGCTGAGCAAAGTTAGCCAAACCCAGAGAATCAAGGGTTAAATGTTTTCCCTTTATGAAGGCTAGAGCCAGTCTTGGGTGAAAGGTTGTCACTGCTCTCTTAGACCCAGCAAAGGGGTAGCAACATATAATCTAGGGGAACCATAAATATGTGAGAGAGGTAAGGGGAGGGGAGATGCTGGGACAGGGAGGGTGAGAGGAAGGGAGGATAGGGAAGGATCTAGGGAGACAATCAACAATGTGTAGCATACTCTTTACTCCCCTGAGAATTCAAATTATTCTTAATTATGGAAAATTCACAATCTAAATATTTATATCACTTGTAGGGGCAAGATATAGAAGAATCAAGAGACTGGGGTGTGGGCGATGTGGGGATAACTCTGGTTTGAGAATAAATGCATATTACAATTACTTTATATGCATTTGATTGTACAATAACTCAACTCCTTAATAAAAAATAAAAAAATAAATTTACGTTTTATTCCTAATGAAATTGGAATTGCAGCAGAGCTGAGCTAGTGACATAGAATCACACACACAGCTCTCTTCTTCTTTTCTTAACTCATAGTTCCACCTTCCATGCCACAAAACTTATCAGCTGCCATAGTTGTTTGAAGGGTCATACTCAGATTTTCCACGCAGCAGGGATTTCTGATCAAAGTGTCCCCAGAAGGCACATAAGGCTACTTTGCAAACATACACTGAGCTTCTACATTGGCTTTAGAACTATGGCACATAAAGAAGATGATAAAGGAAAGACTTGCATAACTCAGTGATTTGAGTGAAAAAAAAAAGATACGATAATGAAGAGCTCTTTGGGGGCAAGGACGATATCTTATTTATGTTTGTGTTCCCAGAAACTATCGAATAATTATTAATGAATGTGTGAAGAAATGCACTCACTCATTTGCAGTAGAAAAAGGAAAGATCTAGATGGGCATCATCACTTATTCAACAAGTATGTATTGGGTGCCTAGGAATCCAAGCTCAGAGATGGAGCATGGAATATGACAGTCCCAGATGAGACATATGGATTCAGGACTGGGGAACTATTATATATGCAAAGTGTCACAAAAAGTAATTGTTAATACACACATAAGATTTATACCAGAAAGTCCCACCTGCATTTGCACAGGTACCTCAAACTCTGTTTCCAAAACTGGTGTGTATCCAATCTGCAATTTTTAGTTTTATTGAGAGGAGATGCCACCATCCTCATGGTCACAAAAGCTAGGAATCCAAGCGTGATCCCTGAGTCCCCCATCTCTCAAGCTCCGTCCGCTGGAAGTCAGCAAGTTCTGTCTCTCCTACTCTACACCTTACTCCAGAATCTGTCCTCTCTTGCCTCTTACTTCTTAGACCGCCAGTAACATCTGATGTTTCTTAGGAGATTATTTTCTCATTGTTTCATTGGATCTTATCTCCTTAAGAAAGATTGCCAGCTTCATCAATGTTTATAGCAGCTCAATTTACTATAGCTAGATTATGGAACCAACCCAGATGCCCCTCACTCGACGAGTGGATATAAAAACTTTGGTACATATATACAATGGAATACTACTCGGCCATTAGAGAAGGTGATATCATGGCTTTTGATATCAAATGGATGGAGGTGGAAAGAATTATGCTAAGTGAAGTATCCCAATCTCAGAGACTCAAGGGCCAAATGGTTTCTTTCATCTGTGGAAGCTAGAATACATCAGGAAGCAGTATTTTAGATGGCTAAGCTAATAGTAACCTCAAATTGTATGATTCTTAACACAACAGGGGGATGACTCCCTAGGATACCTGGTGGCGTAGGGTGGGGAACAGGGTTGGGGGAGGGCTTAGGAAGAACATCTAGGAGACTGGAGGGTGAGAATATGGGGGGATTATCTCAGAAAGAGATCTCTGACCTCCACGAGATATCCATTTAACTCAGGAGTTCTTCTAGGGGAAACAGCAACATGGAGAACTCAAGCTGGGCATCCATGACATGGCATCAGCCTTGGATAACTAAGTATATATACATTTGTTCTTGATTGTTTGACAATGGTTCCCCCTCAACTGGAACTCCATGTTCATCTAATTAAAAAAAAAAATAGAAAGATGGCCAGCTTCATAAAATCAGCATGTGTCCTTAAGGTTTCTGCACATTTTACTATCTTTGTGTGCTGGTTATCTTGATGTAATTTATGTGAATTCATAATTTGTACATTAACTCTCTCAAAAGGGTGGTTCTTTGGATGATAAATTACATCTAACAACCCAGATAAAATGCATACTTTTAAAATTAGAAACAAATATTTATTGAGGGACTGCTGACTATGCATCATACCTACTAGATTTCATTAATCAAATCAAATGCCAACTTGTTTTAATAAGAATTAAGTTAGCTTCAAGAATATTAAAATCTGCTTCGTATTTCTAATGACAGTTCTACATCTTTACCTGTTCTTATCATTTAAGGATGTACCTGTGGGTTTAGTTGTCTTCTTATTGATTTTAGAATGATCTTTGGAGATCAAGGACATTAATCCCTTCTGTATTGTTTTTGCCTTTTACTTTCATTGACAATTGCTCATTTCTATTTCTACTCTTTTGAGTACTTTATTTTGATAAACTACTA
This sequence comes from Aplodontia rufa, assembly GCA_004027875.1. Lineage (NCBI taxonomy): Eukaryota > Metazoa > Chordata > Mammalia > Rodentia > Aplodontiidae > Aplodontia > Aplodontia rufa. The sequence continues at coordinate 22,529 of PVKS010006361.1, forward strand.
TTCTTTTCCTAGATTTCATCAACTGCCAAAATACTATTGCATAATTTATCATTTCATTATGGACTCAAAATATCCCTTCTACAGTTTTATAAATTTTAGGGTGATTGATTCTGTGTTTAATCTTTATATTCTCTTCTGATTCAAAAATTCTTATGTTATAAATTATTATGGATTTTTAGAAATATATTTGTTATCTGGGAGAACATTCTCCCTTTCAGTTCATTTTGTTTTTTAGGATTTTCCCAGTTAGTCTCATATGGTTTGCTAAATTATAGAAATTAATTTATAAACTATGAGAATTAATTTTATAATGTACTTGTCATGTACTTTTAAAAAATTCTTATTAAGATTGTTCTTGGAATTACATTAGGTTCCTTATAAGTAGCTTCTTGTGAAACCACTGTCAACTACTTAAGATACTCCTAATTCTTGCCAGGTGTGGTGTGTCACACCTGTAATCCCAGCCACTCAGGAGGCTAAGACAAGAGGATCACAAATTCAAGGCCAGCCTCAGCAACTAAGCAAGAAGACTCTGTCTCAAAATAATCAATATAAAGATTTGGGAATAAAACTCAGAGCACCCCTGAGGTTCAATCTCCAGTATCATGAAAAAAATAATAATGAAAAGAAACTTCTATATCTTCAATTATAAACGTTACTAGACAACAAAGGGATCACCAAACACTTGAAGAAAACCAATAACTTGAATGAAAAGAAACTAATAATAAAACAAGACAACTCTGTTTTTTTTCTAAAGAAAAATTATCTTCTGTTTTCCAGGAAAAATAGACACAATGAAAAGTATGAGTAAATTTTTTTTAAATATTAAATTTTCAGAGATATTCAGAGAGAGTGTGTATCTTTTAAGTATGATCAGATTTCCATGAAATAGGATCAGGTTTTTGAAAAATGATTCAAAAGGTGGGTAAAAGACTAAACATGCTTGAATTTTAAATTATTCTAGCACATCTCAGCATATAGAGCAAAAAGTCCAGGGTATAAAGTATGATTGAATAATAAAGAACGATGAAGAAAAAGTATGGTGGAAATTTAGTGGCAAAGGGAAGTGGGAAAAATAGAAAGGAAAAAAAAAAAAAAGAATTCCTTGACCTGAAGAGTAATTTAAGTCTTCAGGTTGAAATGCCCACCAGGGGAAAAGAAAGAACTAGATTCAGGCTGATAAAATGTTGGAACTTTAAGGGTAAGAAATTGATTCTAAAATCTCCTTGAAAACAGAAAAGAATCTTTCAAAGCTATCAGACTTCTCATCAGCAAGGCTAGAAGTTGGAACAGACTAGGCAGTATTTCAAAGTTCTGAAGAAGATTATATAGCCGAACTATCAAGTGTAGGACAAACTAAAGAGATACTAAAACATGTAAGGGCTCAAGATTGCAAGTTTACCTCCTACACACTCTTCCTAATAAAAAAAAAAAAAGAAAAAAGAAAAAAATATGACTTGAAGATATCCTCAAGCAAAACAAAGCCACAAGAATCCAACTCAGAAATCAACCTAGGTAGCTGGGTGCAGTGGTGCACGCCTGTAATCCCAGCGAATCAGAAGGCTGAGGTAGGAGGATCAGAAGTTCAAGGCCAGCCTCAGCATGTTAGCAAGACCATGAGCAACTTAGTGAGACCCTGCCACAAAATAAGAAATTAAATGGATGATGTTGCTCAGTGGTACAGATCCGCTGGTTAAAGCCCCAGTAACCCCCACCCCCCAAAGAAGAAATTAACCTAGGTACAAAGAACCCCAAAGGGGCCAACCCAGGTGCTCTGTGAAGACAAATCTCAGTATGACAGCAGTGTCGTGGGCCTAGAAAGCAGGCAGCCTAAATGAGAATCAAAGGTTCGCAGAAAAGTGGCTTTGAGAAGAAAATAAACGTCAAAATTCAAACCTCATGATTATAAGAACCTTTTAATATTCTAGGGCAAGGTTAACTGCATAAAAGCTACAGATTAACCCAAGAATAGTCTTGATAACTTTATTCAGATTAATTTAAGAATAATCTTGATAACTTTATTAACATTGATTCTTCTCATGCTAAAAAACAGATTTTTTTCAAAACTTTAAAAAATGCTTTTCAATCATGTTTTATAATGTGTATGTAAGACCTCTATATCCTTTGTTAATCTTTCCACATATTTTATATGTTTTATGAGAACTGTAAATGAGCTCATTTTTTATTATTCTGATATATAGAAAACTAATTGCAGATATGTATTTCGCAATGTTTTGCTTTTCTTATACATTCTGATTAATTCTTCTGAAGTTTGAGTTAATGAATTATCATCTGAAAATATAATAATTTTTTTAAACTTTCTTTTTTTTAAGGTAGAAGGACAGTGGGAGAGAGAAAGACAGAAAGAATCAATTTTTATTGAGTTTTTCACATGGCTTTCGTTCTAAGTCACTTATATGTGGGTGTCAGGGTTTGAACCCGTGTACTTGCGCATGCTGGGCAAGTGCCATACCCACCAAGGCACTGCTCCAGCCCCTGAAAATATAATAATTTTGTTCCTTTGCAAACTTTTGTACTGTGTATTTGGTTTCTGTGTTTGATTGCTTAGGTTAGAATTTTCTGGGCATCATTATAGAATAGATAGTAGACGGTCTTCTTGTTTCTGATTTGTATTATTATTAATTGTACATACATGTGGAATAAAAGCTATTCTTTCTCAAAATAAGGCACCATTCTATTCTCATTGTACAATTTTACCATCAGCTCTTTAATAAGTGTGATGGGCCACATTATGGGCATGTTGGCTAGTAGGGTAAAGATTGTGGTTCAGTTTTATACCGTGGAGCCTATCATAGCAACATGATAAAACAATATTATGAGAGACTAAACCACTAATAGATCAGATATCATTTTGAAGAAAAGGTAAAAATGTATTTAGTAATTCCCCATGATTGTAATTATATAATCATAAAGTACAGGAACTATCCACAGAAAGACTGAACTTACGAGCTAGGTAAGATAACAAACCCACTTTTCTTAACTGATTACTTATTGCCCATAAGATTCAGAATATTTGAAAGCAAAAGGATTTAAAATCCAAATTAATATTGAATGAAATTTTTATATCATTGCTAAAAAAATCTTTTTATCTGTTACATATTTTGTGTGTGTGTGTGTGTGTGTATGTGTGTAAAAAGCAAAACTGAATAGGAAATTATTGTTCCCTAAAAATCAAGTGACATTTGATTTTCTCGTCTGAAATAAGGAATCGCAGGAACTGAACTCTAGTTACTTCTCTCAATAGTTGTTTCTATAAAATACAGATTAGATAATATTTGGCTCCCTACCATCCATTCTGATGACTTTCAAAGTAAAAGTAAATGAGTTTTCATACTATGGAGAACATTTCATTACTGTGACAAATACTTGAGACTCGTGGAGGGAAAAGGTTGGTTTTGATTGGCAGTTTTGGAGGCTCCAGTCTGTGATTTGTCAGCCCCATGGCTCTTAGGCCTATGTTGAGGTGCTACATCATGGCCAGTAGTGCATGTTCAAGCAAAGCTGTTTACACATGGCTAAGATGCAAAAGGGCAGACAGAGGAAGGGACTGCGGTCTAACTGTCCCCTTCAAGGGCAAGCTCCCAGCCAGCAAAAGACCTCCCACCAAGGCCCACCTCACAAAGCTTTTAACACATGGGCCTTGACAGACATCTAAGATCCAAACTACAGCACTTAGAGATAGTAGACTTTATGTCATTTCCTCATTGTTCTATAGACAGTTTCCAATCATGATCATCAATAATTTGAGTATCAATTTTTACTTGAACTTAATCTATTCAGTTACAAGTATTTAACACACTTCTTTCAGTGTTGATGATCTTCTTCACGATGACTGATAGAGAACCAGGATTTCATTTTTTAAGATTTTGCCTAGTTAGTTTTATTTGGAATAAGATTATATGTTTATGTGCTTTCTCCTTCATATTAATGGCTCACATGTTGAATTGTAATATGATTCATGACTTTATTATAAGATTAAAAAAAACAACCTGAGGAAAGGCTTGCCATTTCTCGCTTGTGAATCCAACATCCGTACGTGCCAGGATAGGGACAGATTCAAGTTTGTTTTTAATAAACTTCAAAGAAGATCAAAACCAGGGCTCACCTGGATCATCACTCTCTCTCTCACACGTGCTAGCTCTCTGTCACCTCGCTTTGCCCTGCAGCCTTCTCCTAAGAAGAAAGCCACATTTTTTTTAGTGATTGCTTGCTGCGGTAGGTTTTCTTTTCCTTTCAACTTTGAGTAGCGAGCATGAAGAAACCATCCGGAGAATGGAGCAAAGCCCCTCGGATGAAGGAGCGAAGTCCTACAGGAAGCTCTGAGGATGGGGAAGAGCAACGAGAGCAGGCCTTGATACCGTGCTCAGCTCATCATGATATTTTGTGGTTTATCGTGTGTCACTCTGGAGAGTTTGTAAAGGTCAACTGAGGCCCCTGCAGCTCACATATGGAATCTACACTCCAAAATGAGGAGCTGTCTTACTATGGAAGTTGCGATGATACATTCTGAGGTCATGCAAGACACGGTCCAGAGTAAAGTGCTAGAATTAGGTCATTGCGGGGAGGCAGTGTGGGCTGCAGACAACCTTCAGCGTCTCTGACCAGAGACTGTGACAGGGAATATGGAAAACATGCATGTGTATGGCTGCGGTGTCCCTGTCCCAAGCTTCACGTCCTCAGCTGAGCTTTAAGCAGCACAGTCAGAAGCCACATACATCCTGGTGTTGCTTCTTTGTAGGGATAAAAAAATATTAAATATATTTCAAACATTTCAAGGAAAGAGATCAATGATAAGAGATCCAGTTATGTTTTAAAAATTCACTGTGCACATATTATAAAAATATATTGGAAGAAAATAACCATGTTTTTACAGTGGGGAACGTTGGGACATTGGGTTGTTGAATTATGCATGCTTTTTCTTTAATTTGCTCTAATTGTTCTTATTTCATAAGACTTTTACCATAAGGATTTCTTTGTATGTGTAATTTTACAACTTAATAGATAAACATGTTCATGCTATCAAATATTTTAATGATTAATAATTATTTGTTTATGATGAAAACATTCAAAATCTTTTCTTCCGACCGTTTTTTTAAAGAGAGGGAGAAAGAGATCATCCATTTTATTTAGTTTTTCATGTCACCTTCATTGCTCCAACACTTTGTTGTGTACATCCTGCTGGGGTTTGAACTCGTGTCCCCGGGCATGCCAGGCAAGCACTGTAACCACTGAGCCACTGTTCCAGCCCCTCTTCTGCCTTTTTTGAAATACGCCATGTATCACCATCTGTAGTCACCCTACAGTGCAATACATACTCAAAACTTATTTTTCTCTTGTCTAACTATAACTTAGTACCCAATGATCAATTTTGCCCCATTGTTCTTCCCTGCTACTCTCCCCAGCCTCTGTAAATCACTATTTTCACCTTCTGTGAGATCAACTTTTTTAGATTTCACCTGTAAAATCATGATGTATTTGCCTTTTTCTGCCTGCTTTATTGCATTTGGCACAACTTCCATCCATGTCGCAAACGTCAGTAAGTACTTTGTTCTTTTTAGGGCTGAATAGTATTCCATTATGTACTAGATGTACCACATTTTATTTATTTGGTCATCAGTTGACAGACACTGAGGCTGTTTCCATTTCCTGGCTTTTGTGAGTAGTGCTGCAATAAACATGGGGGTGCAGATGTCGCTTTGACATACTGATTTTATTTCCTTTGGATATGTACCCAGGAGTGTATAGCTGGATCCTTTGATAGTTTGATTTTTAATATTTTGAGGAACTTCCATAGTGTTTCCCATGATGGTTGTACAAATTTACATTCCCACCAACAATGTGTAAGAGTTCCCTATTCTCCACACCCTTGCTAACACTCATCTTTAGTTCTTTCAGTAAAGCCATTTTAACTAAAGTGAGGTGATACCTCATTGTGATTCAGAATTGCATTTTTTTTGGTGATTAGTGATTTGAGCATTTTTCCATATACCTATTTGGCCATTTGTATGTCTTCTTTTGAGAAACATCCACTTCGATCTATGCCCCGCATTTTTTTAGGATATGGTTTTCATTAAAAATTTTAAGGTGTCCTTTTCAAAATCCTGTATGAGTCTTTAAGTATGAGAGAAAAGAAAAACAAACTTTTGAGTTGGAAAATAATAGAGAGCATTGTCATTAGAGAGTTTGAATTTTTACAATAAACAAATTGGACCTATTTATCCCTAATTTTACTTCTTATTTATACAAAGGAATTGAGTCATGGTTACAGCTTTAAAAATGCTAAACATAGCATGCTTAAGAATACATCTTTTTTCATATTTTAAAGCTTTATTGGGCTATAATTGGTATACAAAAATGCTCACATTTACTACATACATTTTGATGAGTTTGGACTTGTGTATACACCCCTGATACCAACACCACAAATAAGGTGCTAAATTTGTCCATCACCTCCAAAAATTACCCTTTTTCAATTATTTTTTTCTGTTTTTTTTTTCATTTTTATTGGCTCATATTAGTTAAATATAACATTGAGATTCATTTTGACATAACTAAAAATGGAATATAATTTGCTCTAATTCAGTACCCCAGTACTTCTCCTTACCCTTCCCAGGAATGCATAATATAAGATACAAACAATATGCCTATTTTTTATCAAGTTGTTTTTTGATGTTTACTTTGGCTTACTTGGGTTTTTTATTTTGTTTTTGTTTTGGTATGAGTTGTTTGAATTCCCTATATATTCTGGATATTGCTTCCTTGGCAGAGTATAGTTTGCAAATGTTTTCTCCAATTCTTTAATTCATCTATTTTCTATTGTTTCCGTGGTTTTGAAGATGCTTTTTAATTTGATGTGATCCCATTTGTCAATTTTGACTTTGTTTCGGGTTTTATCCAGAGCCCCTTTACAATCTGATTTCCTGAAGCATTTTGTCAGTATGTTCTTCTAGTGGTCTCAAGTCTTTCACTTAAGTCTTTAATCCATTTTGAGTTGATTTTTGTAGCTGGTGAGAGATGGAGTCTACTTTTGCTCTTCTGTATGTAGATATTCGGGAAGTACCCACTCTTCCCAGCACCGTTTATTGAAGACACTGCCTTTCTCCACTATCAAAGATCAGTTGGCCTTATAGATGCGCAGATTTACGACAAGGCTCTCTATTCTGTTCCACTGATCTATCATCTGTTTTTATGCCATTAGCTGTTATTTTGATTACTTTGCTAACTTTGTAGTATTGCTTTATAGTATATTTTGAAGTTGGGCAGCATAATGCCTGCTTCCTTCTTTTTACTTGAGATTGCTTTTGCTAGTGTGTGTGTATGTGTGTGTGTGTGTGTTCATAAAAAATTCAGGAGTTTTTCCCTAGTATTTTGAAGAATGCCACTGATATTTTGGTAAGAATTGCATTGAATCTTTGGATTGCTTTGGGTCATACAGAGCTTTTAATAATATTGATTCCTCCAAACAATGAATGTGGGATATCTTTCCATTTCTTTGTCTCCTCTTTAATTTCTTTTATCTCTGTTTTATAGTTTTTGTTGTAGAGTTCTTTCACATCTTTGGCTAAATTTATTCTTAGGTATTTTAGTAGCTATTATACATGGGATTTCTTCCTTGATTTCTTCATTCAGATTCTGATTTCATTATTGGCATATAACAACACTATAGATTTTTGCATGTTGCTTTCATACCCTGCAAATTTGTTGAATTTGTTCACTAGTTCTAGTAGTTTTTAGTGGAGTCTATTTTTCTTGAAATATCCACTTAGTAACGACTACAATTTGCTGTGTAAGAGTTCATTTTGTGCTTCTGTAACAGAACAGAGGTAGAGTATCCCTAACCCAAAAATCTGAGACCTGAAATGTTCCAAAATCTGAAATTTGGAATTCAAAATATTTTTGAATTTCAGAACATTTTGGATCTCAAGATCCTGGATTAAGAATGTCAAGTGGTAAGGTCTATGCAAATATTCCAAAACCTGAAAAACTCCTACATCAGAAATACTTCTGGTCCTAAACATCTCAGAGAAGTGATACTCAACCTGTACCTGAGACTGTTCGATTTATAATGAACAGAAATGTGTTGGCTCACAATTCTGGAGACTGGAAAGTCCAACGGCAAGGTGCCGGCCTCTGGTGAGGGTGTTCTTGCTCTGTTATGACAAGGCAGAAGGCAAGAGGGGGAGGGTGGGTAGGGAAGAGAGAGAGAGAGAAAAAAAAGAGAGAGAGAGACAGAGACTGAACTCACTCTTTTAAAATCCACTCTAGCAATCATGCAGAACTCTCATGGCTCAATGCCCTTTAGGGGTCCCACTTCCTAATACTGTAATATTGTTACAATGGCAATTAAATTTCTACACTAGTTTTTGAAGAGACACACATTCAAACCCTAGCAATATTTTTCTCAGAATTGGAAAATGAATATTCTTATGTATATATAAACGTTTAGAGTTATGGATAGTTTTTAATCAAAAGCAACACTCTACAGATGTTATTCTGTAACTGACTTCTATATTTAATATGTTTTGGCAATTATTCCACATTGATAATATTAATGTAAATCAGTCTGCTTAAATTGCAGCATATTATCTTTAGTTTCTTATTTAACTGCTGTCCTAGTGATGAACTTTTTTCTTATGGAAACAGTATTTCCCTGAACATTGTTATGCATGCTCGTTTATGTATTGCATTGATTTTAAATCAATGAATTAGTTGTAAAGATGGAGAGAAACAACAGCTATGAACATGAGGTAAGAAGAGACTGAAGCGACTAGCATCAGTTGTTTTTGGAGGACAAAACATTCATCAAATTTCACAAAGTTCTCTGATGTTCACTTAGACATAGCAACTCCACTGGAGAATGGAGGTGTGCTAGGAATCCGGGGTCCTCGGAAGAGGTTATATAAAAGTCCACACTACACATTACCAAAATGCTTTTGGTCTTTGTTGTTCTTATTCAGGAAAAAGCAACTCCTTTGATCTACAGGGGGAAGATTGCTATCTGTAGTCAGGGAGGAGGCAGGGTCTGATGGTAGGGAGGAAAGGTGCCTGAACGGTTTTACTCTGAATCACTTGTCCTATCCCTGAAGCAGTTTCCCAAAATAGTTGAATGAGCTGATGTGCATGGTGACCATCAGATGTGAGAGAAGAAATTATGGAGAGCTCTTGCTAAGTCTTGGAAATCCACTGTCACTCCTGTGGATAAACACTATAATACAACGGCTTCAGCTGCCTGCAAATCTGTGTTACAATTAAAAAAAAAGAGAGAGAGAAAAATGACAGGAACAATTTCCCTAGAAAATTTGGGAGCTCCTTAATTTATTGAAAACTCTAGTTCTCTAGCAACTGAGCTAACAATACTTATTATTTTGTTAAATATTTACTCTATGTAAGCGTTCTGCAGAGTTTAATATATAAGATACATTTTTTAATACTCAAAAAAGCCTTCTAAAAGCTATTACAGCTTTATAGTTAAGAAACCTGGGATCAGAGAGGTTAAGGAGCTTGACCAATTACCATACAGTTCCAATGTGTCACAGGCAGGATTTATTTTATTATTATTTATTTATTTTGGGCAGTGCTGAGGATTGAACCCAGGGCCTCACACAGGTGGGCAAGTGCTCACCACTGAGCTACACCCCCCACCCCAGAGCTAGAATTTAAACTCAAATTTTTATGTATTTGAAATTCTAGCTCAATACCAAATTGGGAGGAAATTTGTTTGTTTGTTGGTAATCAAATATTTTCATATAGGTGGCCATTAGTTTGGGGCAGATACTGCTTTCAGTTATGGTATCTTTGCTAAGCTGATGGAATGCCGAATTATAAATAAGCCATGTAGCAGTAAGAAAAATAATTTTTTACTTTTATTTGTATCACTCATATTGTCTTGTTTGAGCTTTTACAGTGGAAAATGGTAGGGTGGAGACTGGCAGAACAAATTAGTTGGTGTGTATTATCCTGAAATCTGAGTTATTTGACATTTTTACACCAAGGCATTGATTGAATTTTACGAACATAAATTGGCAAAAAGTAAAAAAAAAAGTAATACCATCTGCTCAATAACAATTCTTTGCTCTTGGCCAAGAACATTTGCTTCAACTTGAAAGTAACAGTGATATCGATCAAACTTGCTAAATGCGTGAACTGTATATACGAATTGTCAGGCTCACAAAGGTGCATAGCTGTGGCCACCGGGTGCTCCTTACCCGCCACATTTTCATTGTTAACGGAGTTTGTGTATTCTTTTCTGTTTCTCGTTGCCGTTGAAGACTGCAAATAGTCTAGCTGGTGTTCTCTGATTACGCAGCCATATTCTCAAACCTAGCTGCTTTCCCAGAGTGTCCATTAGGACTTTTCCTATTAGGTTTCTAAGGTACTTGTTCTCTAGGTTTAAACTTTAGTGTTCCACTAATGGGAACAAGTTTTCCTTTTATTTGCCAAGAGGCTCCCCTAACTGTGTAGTTTTTCCATTTTATAAATATCAGTGTAAAGTCTATACTGTGTGAAATGTGTATGACTGATGCAATATAGCCACTTTGGTGTACCCTGATTGCCCAAGTGATCCAGGGGATTCTATTAGATTAAAGAAATGATATAGTATTCTTTTTGTCTCTTTAGCCTTTCTTCTTGTTTATCCCAAGAATTTTTAGTCCTCCAAAGTAAAACATACTTCTTAAAAAGTGCTTTCCAACAGGATCTGCAATGACTTTAAGATTTCAAGAAATAGAAAAATAGAAAAGTAAATGTCCTCATTTCCGGAAAATACCATTTTAGTGTAAACCACGTAGGAAATAATACAGACATTTATATGGAAAAATAAAGAGACACATAAATTTTGGGAAATATTTAGAAAATTAAAGTAATATTCTAAAAGATGCCATGTCTACCTAACGTGAACCTTTGAAAAATACTAAGAATCTCTTGTATGCTCTATCTTTATAAGAAGTAATAACAGATTTTGAAAAAATGCTCTGTTAAAGACAGTCTTTTCTTCTTGTGTGGCTGATTCCAAATAAGTGCATACTTGAAGAAAATATGTAATTTCTTTTCTTTAAAAAATGCAATATATTAGTAAATCTATTTGCTTGATTGAGAAAATGAGCAAAATTTCACAGGATGAATTTTCTTTGCAATAATAATGGTTCATACCAATTATTTGAAATTATTTTAAAAATGAATTTTCTACTTGAAAAAATATAGTTTTTACATAGTCTGAATACTGACCAAGAAGCATAGTTGCTGTATAAAAGAGCAAATTTAAACAAAGAAATAAATGTTGAAAAATAAGAAGTTTTGGATAAAGTAGTCCAAAAGCAAATAACTTTTTAAAGAATAAGTCTGTTGATGTAAGCTAAGCAAAATGAAGCCATTCATAAATTATATATAGTATATTCTTTTTCTTTCATTTTCTACTCCTCATTCCCCATTAGGTGGTTCTTGCCAATGAAAGCAATTAAATGGGAACTGGAGTGGTGATTCAGCAATTGGAGCACTTGCCTGGCATGCATGAGGACCTGGGTTCAAACCCTAGCACCCATACACAACTAAGTGTCAGGGAAACAAAGTCCAGATGGAAAAATAAATAAAACTAATTCCTTCTGTTTCTCTCGCACTGACTTAAAAAAAAAAAAAAGAAAAAAGAAAAACACCTACATGGCATATTTCCCATCACTCCCCTGGTAGACATCATTAAGAAATTATGCTCTTTTCTGTAAGCATCTCCACAAAGTACTTCAAGGAGTCACTAGAAGCAGGTTACAACTGAAGCCTAATTGTATCCAGGTTTTCTGATCAGCTCTTGTTATACTCACTGATAGGGGGAAAAATCTGTATTTTTGGTAAGAAGTAAAAAACTGCATGATATAATACGCTCTTAAAGAATTCAGAACATTGTGTGCCAGTCCTGGTTCCATCGCTAATAGTGGAATCTTGCACACCTTGTAACTTCTCTAGAACTGACTTCTAATGTGCAGAATGAAGGAGGTTAGAATGGGCTCTCCTGAAAACCCTTTCCAGTTTAACCTTCTAGGACTAGGGGTTTCTTTTCATATTTAATGTTTTGATCTTCCCGTATCTCATAACTCACTTTTTTCTCCATTTCATAGCTACTAATGTTTCCTAGTCAAGGGCCCACAAAAGTTACTCCTATTTATTACTTCTATAAGGTAGTTCATGTTACATGTAGATGTGATAATGTGCATAAATATACATATTATATTATCATCTTTCCAGAATTTTTGTTTAAACAGAGAGGGAGAGAGAAAGAGAGGTAGTGAGAAAGAGAAAGAGAGTCAATTTTATTTAGTTTTCATCTGGTTTTCGTTGTGCTGGGGTTCAAACCCAGGTCCTTGTGCCAGGCAGGTGCTCCAACTGCTAAGGCACCATTCCAGCCCCTTTCCAGAATTTTTGAAAGCACAAAGTTTTCCTTGAAAAATTCATCATCTATGAAGTTATTAACAAATGTTCCTTGAATTCTGTGTGAAAGAAAGGTCTGGGAGGTTGAATCAGGGCATAGGTTTAGTCAGTAAATAACAGAAAATTCCACTGAAAATGTCTTTTTTTTTTTTTTTAACAACTTTATTTAGTTTTCCACACGGCCTTTGTTGCTCCAACACATAGTTGTGTACGTGGTGCTGGGGTTTGAACCCGGGTCCTCGTGCTTGCCAGGCAAGCGCCAAAACCACTGAGCCACCGCTCCAGCCCCTGAAAATGTCTTGAATGAGGGATTTACTGAATCACATCACAGGAAGAATAGTGGCGGGATGATTCCAGGGATGCAAGAGTCCAAGTTCTTCATTTTCTGTACTCACCCAGCCTAAGCACTTGAGTTCTCAATTTCAGTTTTATACCCTTCTGGTTGCAGCAGCTTGAAGGATAACATATTCACATAACTTCCCTTTCTTTTCTCCTTTTTTAAGAAATATAAACCCTTTCCCAGAAGCTCCCTAACAGACTTCCTTCTTAGGTCTTTCCTGGGAAAGACCATGGACTGGCAGGAGAAAGGCCATGAAATTGGCGAGGACGAATCAAGGTTCATCTTGGCACCAGGAGGGCCGGGTCTCCCTTGAAGCACCCACACCTCCCACCTGAACACCTGCCAGGTAGACAACGATGGTGTCTTCACAACTTGTGGTGTTTAGATACATTTACACAATTTGAATCAAGCTTACCTCTGTTCCCCATTTTCAGTGGTTGCCCCGTTTGTGTTCTGTTACCTTTGGCAACTTCCAGAGACTTTTCACCATTCCCTAAGACACGCTTCTAACATCTGCGGCATTTGCGCATTCCCTTTTTCCAGGCTGGAATATTTCCGTCATCTTTCCATGCTGACAAACCCACTGTTCACGTTTCAAGACCCACTTTCCCTTCGCAGCCTCCCCTAGCTCCTCCTAACTCAATGAATTGCCCTGACTTGGTACTTCTGACATGGATCAGTCCTTATTGTTTTACAACTAGCCATTGATCTTTTTGTTGATAAAACTCCTATAAAAGGAACTCGGTAGCTTCCTGTTTGCATTCTCAAGGACAGCGCACTTTCCACCTGTCTGTGGTTGAAGGCTGTTCTTTACATGATTGTAAATACATGTATTTTGGTGAAATTTTCAGAGTTTCTTTATATCTATTTCATCTGAGGAGTTCATGACCTATGTATATGCTGAATGGCAGAAACCACAGAAAACTCAGCAGTCTTTGAGATAAGTCATCCTAAAAGATACCGCAGGTCAACAGCGAATACACAGACAATATAAAAACAGTTTCATGCAAATAAGAAAATAAAATGCCAAGTCTTCAATATTAAATCAGCAGAGACATGTTCAGAAAATTCACAAAAAGAAGATACATATGACCAGTTAGAATGTGGAAAAAACTGAGATCTCTGATGAAAGAGCAATTAGCATGTTATTTTAATTGAGGGTTATCAATCTTTGTAAGGTTCTTATTGAAACCTAGAAGAAAATGGTTGATCCTCAACCAAGAATTCAACTAAACCACTGATCAGAAGTGAGCATAGACCAGTGAATTGCCTCTGATGCATACTTAATCAGGAAGCTGCTAGCAAACGTGTTCATCAAAACAAGGGAGTAAAGACATCTTCAGGATAATGAGAAGGACCATCCCAAGCGACCTCTGACAACAGACCTAGAGAATAACCAATCCAGATCAAAGAGGTTTGAAGATGAGGTTGATATAATCCTTAATGTTTTTGAATCATTTTTAGATTTTTACAGTAGGGAACATTTGGGATTGAATTAGTGATAGGTGTATAGACACATAAGGAAACAAAAGAGCAAGAATTTTCAATAGGAAAACAAAACTTATACAGAAAGAAAGTAGTCAGAGCATGTTACATAAACTGCTTATCAGTTTCCCTTTGTTCCACTCAAGCAGAAATAATAACTACCTATCAAACTAAAATTACAATATATGTTAGATAGACAGAGAACAAAAGTGTGAATGGATAAGAGTTAAATTCTCATCTTCCACCATAAAATGTCAATAATCAGTGCTTAAAACTGACATATTAAGAAATAGCAACGAAGTTGTGTCATTTAGAGAGAGAATAAAATATGCAAATTAATCAGCTAAAAGTTTTGAAGGTAGTTACATCTTGGAATGGAAGATGTGTTCATATACTGGGGTAGGTGTGACAGGTTCAAGAGATTTCTTTTTTTTAAAATATTACAACACTCAAAAAAGAAAAAAAATAAAATATTACAACACTGAATTGAGTAATTCTTTGAACTATAAGCCCACAATTTTGCTAAAAATAAAATTTAAATTTAAAAACTGATTACTCTTAGTTATAATAAGGAGATTTATTGCAAAGACAATTCTCTAACATATATTGCCCAATAAGCATTAATGAGAATATCATATAACATCACTCTCAAACACTGCTTTGAAAAGTGGAAATTGGTATAACATTTATCAAACCATTTGAAAGTTGCACATGAACAGACTTAAAAGTGTTTATTCCCTTTGACCTGGTACTTTCCCTTTGTCAAATCTCTTTTAGGGATCTACTTAAGAAAAAAAGAAAAGACTGCAAAGAGATACATGAACATGCTTAGTGTTCTTCTCTATCTCTGCATGGTAGAATTATGGATGAGAAAATGATGGATTCTTTCTATTTTTTTTCTCTTGAACCCCTCTGCATTTTTCAAAGACTCTATAATAAAAACATACCCCTTTTATATTCATAAGTTGGAACGATAAGCATTTTTAATTTTTAAAAACTCTAGTCCTCACAACGGGGAAAGTTATTTATTCCAGTCACACCACATCAGAGCGGTCGCACCAAGCATGAAGGAGAGTTAAGAAGGCCATCTGGAAGTGTGAGTCAGCCCTGGAGCCATGGAAGAGAGGCTCCGCAAGTACAAGCTATGTGGGATGTGACTGCTGCTTCCGTGATTGCTGGGGAACCACCCAGAAGGCAAGGGCTTCCCTGTTGGATGAAAAAGAACTTCCTGTCTCAACAGAGTCCACAAATACTATAAGTAAATAGGGATAGGCTGTATTGAGATAGAAAATAATGGTTAGGATGCTCTCGGGAGGACCCCTGAAGCACCCCTGTTCTAATAAATTAGTCCTTTAGTTGCATCTTCTGAACTTCATGTTCCAAGCTTTACAGGGAACATGTTTGCTATTAACTTTTCTTTCAGTATTTTTGTTCAATGCTGTGGAATCAGCTAATCCTAATGAACCAAGTCTCAATATTAAGTTATTATAAAAGTGATATAAAAGTGTATTTTCAAAGTATAGGGTTTAGACAGGAAGTAAAAAGATTTAAATAGGGGCCAGAGCGGTGGCTCAGAGTTATCACACTTGCCTCTCATGCCTGAGGACCCGGATTTGAACCCCAGCACCATGTATACAATTAAGTGTCGGAGCAACGAAATCCAGATGAAAAACTAAATCAAATTGATTCTCTATCTCTATTAAAAAAAGATCTAAATAGGTTTTTCAATGTTTCCTTCATTCATTAGTTGAAAGAACAAATTGAATGATTGCTTAGATGATATTATGATCCAGTCCCACTGATCTATTCGCCATTCCTCTAAGGAACAATTTTTCATTCTGGAGAGTGGAATTTGCATATTCCATCCCTTCTTTCTTGACTATCCTAATCCCAGAACTCCTTCTTAATCTTCCACACTAAGTTGAAATGTTCTGATCAGTGTGAAGTTTCCATAACTCAAAAAAAAAAAAAGAAGAAAAAAGAAAAATTATAGCAGCTGCCTGGCCTTTACAAGATTCTTGCTCCATCAGATAACCCAGGTAGTATTATCCTCACTTTACAAAGCAGAAAACTGGCTGAAGAGCACACAGCTGAATTTGAAATTCAAATCCAAATCCAGGATTCCCTCTCCCTCAAACACTTTATTTATTCATTGAGAATTTCATCAGCTATTGATAAATTTGCTTTTTATTTGCTTACATGTTTAGCTTCCTTAAGGGATTGTCTTCTTTTCCTTTTTTCAACAGAGAGAGAGGGACAGTGAGAGAGAGAACGAGAAAGAGAGAATCAATTTTATTTAGTTTTTCATGTGGCTTTCATTGCTCCGAGACTTCATTGTACACATGGTGCTGGGTTCAAACCTGCATCCTTGCACACACCAGACAAGCACTGCAAGCACTGAGCCACTGCTCTTCCTTTCATAATAGGAGATAGCTTGTCTTCTTTGGAGGGATTGTGTTTTTATATATAACATTAATCAGATTTATATTTTTATTTGCCGTTGGCATTCCTTACCTAACTTTCTGTTTCACACGGCAGGATTCCTTAACACAGGAATCCTGGATGCTTTGCTCATCATTGATCTCAGCACCTGTCACAGTGTCTGGCCTACAGAAATTGCTGAATTCATGTGTTTGAGTGAACAAATGAAGTAAGAAATGAGTGAACTAATGAATGAAGCAGAAGAACTCCTTTGAGCAAAGATCTAGCACCACACAAAATAATACATTTTTAAACTTTGTCCCCATTGTCTGGGTAAAAAAAATGTATTATGCTTATATGAAATAAACTGCCAATGTCAACAGTCATGCTAAACCAATGGAATCTGTACCATATGGGAATCTCACCAATCTTGTGGTGTGAGTTAAAGGGCAAATATTACTTTCTTATAAATCTAATTATTGCAACTTTACAATACTCAGCCATACAGATATTCAGGCAATTTTTAAACCAGTGCTCTGATGCTTAAAACAAATGTGGTTCATGTTTTGTTCCTATAGAGTCTATAATTGAACTTCATTTTGATGAACTTACAAGGTTTTCATAACTTTTGAGTTATTAAAAATCAACCATAAGAGCCACCAAGCACCATATAATGTATGTAACCTTTTACTTAGTGAATTAGCAAATATTTGTGTTAGTCAGCTTTTTATTACCTTAACAAATACCTAAGACAACCAACTTATAAAAAAAAAAGGTTGATTTTGGCTCACAGTTTTAGAGGTTTCAGTCTATGACAGGTTGGCCCTGTTGCTGTTGGGCCTATGGTGAGCAACACATCATGATGAGGAACCTGTGGTGGAGCAAAAGTCATGCACCTCAGGGCTGGAGCAGTAGCTCAGTGGTTATGGTGCTTGCCTAGCAGATGCAAGGACCCAGGTTCGAACCCCAGCACCACATATACAACTGAGTGTTAGAGAAATGAAAGCCACAAGAAAAATGAAATAAAATTGATTCTCTCTCTCTTTCTCTCTCTCTATTTCTCTCTCCCTCTTTCCCTCCCTGTTTCTCTCTTTTCTCCCTCTGTCTCTTAAAAAAAAAAAAAAAAAAGGAGAGACTGGGGTCTCACAATCCCCTTGAAGGTGTTGTGGTTCTGAAGTGAGGGTCCTCCAAAGCTCCCGTTAATGTGGGAATGTTCAGAGGTGAAATGATTAGTTTATGAAAGCTGTGACCTAATCGTTTCATCCTGGTTTGAATGGAGTGACCGGGTTGTAACTGTAGGCAGGTGGGGCGTGACTGGAGGAGGTGGGCCACTGTGGGTGTGCTCTGGAAGGGCTTTTCCCTTTGGGCTGGTCCTCCCTCTCTCTGCTTCCTGGCTGCCAGGAGGGAAGCAGTTTTCCTCCACCAGGTCCTTCTCCTGTGATATGCTGTCTCATCTTGAGCTCAGAACAATGGATTTGGCCATTTATGGCCTGAAACTTCTGAAATGATGAGCCCCAAATAAACTTTTCCTCTTCTAAGTTGTTTTTGTCAGGTATTTTGTTCACATCTGACTAAAACAGAGAGCACGCTCCAATGCCCTAAAACCTCCCACTAAGTCCCACATCTTAAAGTTTCCACCACCTCCCGTTGGCACTGGGAACAAACCTTTAACACATGAACCTTTGGGTACTACTTAAAATCTAAACCATGGCAACATGTTTATTTAGTAACTGAAAGTTTGTAGAGTCTGGAATAATGTGGTTTTGCGAAGGAAAAGAAAGTCTACTTCCCCTTAGCATGAAAATACACCGGCACTAAGAAGTAGCAGAAGGTATTAAATTATTTCCTCTGTAGCTGCACAATTCCAGATCAGATTTTAAATACAAAATAGGCAAAAGGATAATGGCACAGACTTCACTTCTAACCCAAATAAGGGAGGAAATTGGGCGAAATCAATTTTGCCTCTAATCTTATGTGAAAAAAAGTGTGTCATATGGCAAACCCATATAAATCCAATCTGTTTGGCGTATTCATCTTTGCAGTGACATTCAGACTCCAGAAAATGTATCATAAACCCAGTCAGTCTTTCAATGTCATCATATAAACTGGAAATATTTAAAGCATGTGATTACTTTTAAACAAATCCCAGTTGAAGCAAGGTGTTGATCATACATCTTTTTCTTTCTTCAGAAACCCATGTCTATATTCTATCATTCAATTCACTGTCCATAAAGGCATATTTTCCCTTCTTTCTTGGTTGTTTTAGGCTGGTTTAGTCTAGTAAAACAAAATACCATGAAGTGAGTGATGTACACACAAGAATTTATTTCTCATGGTTCTTAAGACTGGGTTGTTCGAGATCCAGGCATTGGCAGCTTCAGTATCTGGCATGGTCCTGTCTCCTGGGTCACAGATGGCATCTTTTCTAGCTGAGTCCTCATGGGGTAGAAAGGCAAGGCAACTTTCTCTAGCTTCTTTTATAAGGGCATATCAATCTCATCCATGAGTTCTGCTCTCTCATGACCTGAGCTCCTTCCAAAGATCCCCCCTTCTAACACCATCACCTTGGTGATAAGGTTTCAACATTGGAATTTGGAAACATAAACATTCAGTTCATAGGATCTTCTATTCTCCATGCAGTGAAAAAGAAGAAGAAAAGATGTCTTTAAAAATCTCCTGGGGCTGGAGCGGTGGCCCAGAGGTTTCAGCGCTTACCTGGCAAGCACGAGGACCCGTACACAACTAAGTGTTGGAGCAATGGAGGCCATTTGAAAAACTAAATAAAGTTGTTTCTCTCTTTCTCTGCCTCTCTCACTATCCCTCTCTCTTAAAAAAAACAAAAACCAAAAAACTCCTTACTCCCTCACCACAAGAGGGTTTAACCAACTCCCTTTACTAGTCGTTACTCACCCATGAGCCTCTCCTGCTCAACTCTGACTTCATCCCCTCCCCTCCTACACAGGCACTCTCTACTGTGACAAATGATGGGTAGGTTCCCAGATGCACTGTGTTCCCATGACTTTGCACTTCATCTATGTTATTTTCTGTGTGGGAAATAACTCACACAGTTATTTCCTCATTGACTTACTCCTGTCCTCATTCCATTTTTGTTCTTCTCTGCATCATAATACCTTCTCCTTACAAGCCTAGCAAGAATTGCATCCTTGAGGAAGCACCTCCTAAACCAAATTAACTATCACTGCATATGCTGTTGGACCCTTATCACAGTGTTAGTGGAATTATTTGTTATGTTTGTTAGCTTGTGTCTCTTCTGGACCATGTAATGAATTCCTTTCCTTTCTTTTTCTCTCTCTTTTGGTACTAGGATTGAGTTCAGGGGTGCTCTAACACTTGAGTCATGTACCCAGGCCTATTTTATATTTTATTTTGAGACTTCACTAAGTTGCTGAGGTAGTCCTTGAACTTGTGACACTCCCGCCTCTGCCTCCCAGGTCACGGGGATTGAAGGCATGCACCATCACACCCATTAGACTATGAGTTTCCTAAGGGAAGGGACTTACTTATTCCTCTTTGCATTTCTAGTATCTTATCCAGGCTTTAGTAGATAGAACATGATTAGTGAATCAGTGGGTTTTCCACTAGTAGTTTGAATAAGGTACATTTTAAGAACAGAATCTGAAAAGCAAATGGAAAAAATTGGAACATCTTTACTTAATCTAACCACCTTTGAAACTCCATGTACTTATTGTGATAGAATAAACTTTCTTATAAGAGAGACCTGAATCATAGAGTCTAAGGACAATGTTATATTGAAATGTCTCAATAGCTTCCAAATACCAGTATGCATGATTTCATATGATTGAAACAGTATGAGTCAAAGGAAGGAACAGAAGCTTTAGGTTTTCAGTGTACTTGGTACTCCTTAACACAATATTTTGTGTAGAGTCTCTTGACAATTATTTCTGATCTTTCCAAAAGAAACTGTAGATGTAAGATGTGTGTTCTACAAAGAAAAGATGTGGTATTTCATTTTTATTACACATATGACAAGTAGACCATATTTATTCTTTGTGGCCAAGAAATGAAAGGAGTTCTATGTGTAGAGAGCAGCAAATCTCCCAAAATTGAACAATCAGATGTTGGTGGACTTGAAGTCAGTGGGTAAAGCAAGAATAGAATCTTCTGACTTTCTTTTCTTTAATAAATTTCTGTTTTTAAAATTAAAATGCTATTTGAGGTATAATTTACATATAAAATGCTTTAGATATTTACTACATACAACTTCATGTGTTCATAGATAAGTATATACCCATGAAATCAATAGCAGAACACCATAGACTCATTCATCACCTCCAAAAGTGTCATCCTGTCACCTTGGTTTTGTTATGTTTTGTTGATTTTTCTTTTTGTTAAAAGTAGTTAACATGGGCTGGAGCGGTGGCTCAGCGGTTTCGGCGCTTTCCTGGCAAGCACGAGGACCCGGGTTCAAACTCCAGCACCATGTACACAACTAAGTGTTGGAGTAACTAAGGCCATGTGAAAAACTAAATAAAGTTGTTTCTCTCTTTCTGTCTCTCTCACTGTCCTTCTCTCTTTAAAAAAAAAAAGTAGTTAACATAATATATACCTTATTAGTGTAGGTTTTAAGGATTTAACACAGTGTTAACCATATGCTATATATTGTATAGTAGCTCTTCAGAGCTTATCTTGCAAGACTAAAACTGTCTACCATTTGACCAAAACCCCTTATTACCCCTTTTTCCTAATATCTGGCATCCACCATTCTACGTTCTGCTTCTATGAAATTGACTATTTTAAATTTCACGTTTAAGCAAGATCATGTACTATTTGTCTTTCTATATTGGGCTTATTTCCCTTAGAATAATGTCTTACAAGTCCACCCACATTATTGCAAATGACAAGATTCCCTTCTTTTTAAGATAAATGATATTCCATCGTATATACTGTATTCTCCTTATCCATTTGTCGGTCGATGGATATTTACGTTGTCTTCATATCTTGGCTACTGTGAATAATGCTTCAGTGAATATAAGACTATAGATGTCTCATCAAGATCCAGATTTCAGTTTCTTTGGATGTATACCAAGAATTGCAATTGCTAGATCAATGCATTTCTTGTTTTGAAAGTAGGGCACCTTCTGGACATTTTTATAACTGAAGTACTTCTTATTCTTGGAAGTCAGGCTATTTGACTTCCAACAAGGAATAACAGAAAAAAACGAAAACACAAACAAAAATTAGTGTCTAAAAAGAAAACTAAGATTAGAGGGCTAAGGATGTAGCTCAGTGGTAGAGTGCTTGCTTAGCATGCAAGAGGCCCTGAGTTCAATCCCTATTACTGAAAAAAAAAAAAAGATAATGAAGTTTAGAAAAGGGATAACTGACATGTTAGAGTAGACTAAAAAAATTAGTTTAAAAAGAAACCCAATATGAATTTTTAAATCACCGTTGTGTGCAAAATAGTAAAAATTACTGCTGGTAGATTTATGACCAGTAGCTGGATATCTCTTTCCCATTTGGTTTATTATGATTTAACGTGGGGATATGAGAAACCTATAGGACATAAGAGCAAAGTGCCCTTCAGCTGGGCCAGCATCAGAGCTGAGTCATTTATCTGGGGTCTGTGTATTCTGCCTAGTGGACCAATGAGGTCTTGGCTAGGACTTTCTCATGGCAATCCACACAGCTCTCTGAGAGAGTACTGAGGATAAAAATGTCGTTTTTGCTAATTGGCCTACCAGTTGATTAAAAAAATTTTAAAAATATTCCAAAATATTTTATTAGCAAAATTTGAAGGGAGCAGAAAGATAACATTTTCTGGTACCTTAAATCTGGATTTTTCTCTTTTTCTAGACTAAGTTCCTCACCATCTCTCCATCTCACCATCTCTCCCTCCTTCTTTCCTAGTGAGTAAAAGGGAGAATATTTATTTTTCTCTCATATTCCTTTACTTAATGACAACAGCAAAAAAATAGAAAATGACAACAAAAACAATGAAACTCTTGAATTCTGGCCACAATCCAGCTCATACTTTAAGCAGCCTGTCCCTCAGAGTTACCTCTCTCCGCTCCTTTTCATATTTCTGCATCATATTCATCAAATTGAAAATAACGACTTCAGTTTCATGCTACAGAATCAGTACTGTTCTGGCTCATTCATATTTAACTTATTTTTCAGTCCCCACATCATTGCCACTGCCAAATAACTTGTTTAATCTCAGTTTGTATCTTTTCAATTTTTAAAAAATCAAATTGGCTTGCCTAGAAGGCTGATACTCTGTCAGAATAGCTTGAGGCACAGGATGGTTTGAGTCCATTTGTGGGTGTTTTGATCACATGTATGTTTTACAACTTGTCATTCATAGTAGATCACTTCCTAACCTGACTTTGGCCCTGCCTGACTGGTCTCAAAAAGTTACTAGCGTAATTACTGGTTGACATAGAGACTCATGCCTTGAAATTTCGTAGCCTGAAGGAAAATTTCCAGAGGCATTATATTAAGGAAATTCAATTAAGAGCTCATGTTGACTCAGGAATATTATGCACAGCATTGATCCACAGTGTAGCTAATGAATTCATTATGCTTCAAATGTAAGTGATTTGTTGGTACATTGGCCAATAAGAGAGAAACGTGTCTCAACAGGAATGTTGAAAGAGGCAAGGCAGTGAAACCTTCCTCTCCGCTGGGAATGAACCAACTTGCCAAATCCGGCCCATCAATCATAGTAAATGTGTTCAAAACAAATCCTACATCCTCCACAGTTCATTGTACTCATCAGCACTTTGGAGGTCAACAGTCCAGAGTAGTCGCTTTTGGCCAAGTTTTCAATAGCCTGTGGTTTGGGCAACGTGCCTGGCTGTCTTTCTCAAGGATGTGTTCACAGGTAGTTGTACCCTGTGGGCCGGTTTCAACCAAATCTGAAAGGACAAAAGGTCAGTCTTGTTTATAAAGGATGACATTATATTGCCTCTTTGAAATTGTTGTCTTAAAAGTCAAATCATTGCTTAAAAAGTCTTTTAGAATTACAAAGGGCTTGATTGCATGATTAAAAGACTTGATTGCTTGATTAGAAGACTGAATTTCCTACTCATGCACTGTGCTAACACTTATCATGTAGGCAAGAAGCACAGGAATAGTCGCTCACGTGAGCCTGTGTGTGAAGGTGGTGTGCGGGTGTACATGAGGGCAGGGCAGAAAAGAGGGCTCCAATCGCAAATAATTGGGTTATTCATTGTCACTGTTCTGATTGCCTTCTTACTAAAATAGTTTTATTTGGAAATAATTCAAATATCCTAGAGTCAGGCCCAGTGACGCTCACCTATAATCCCAGCAGTTCTGGAGGCTGAGGCAGGAGGATCGCAAGTTCAAAGCCAGCCTCAGCGAAGTTGTGAAGCCCTAAGCAACTTAGCCAGAAGCTGTCTTAAAATAAAAATGGGCAGGGGATATGACTCAGTGGTTAGTGGTTAATCATCCCTGGATACCATATATATATATTTATAAGCTTCATGACTGGTATACATGCATATCCCTCACCCAGAGTCACCCGTTATCAACATTCTACCTCATTCTCTTTATATCATTCTTTTTTTGTATGTGCACATATACACATACATACACTCACATGTACATATGCACATAGACATATACATACATTTTTTTCTCTGATGTACCTGAGAGAAAGCTGCACATATCTTGAACTTCCATCCCCAAACTCTCCTCTGTATATACCTCCTAAGAACAAGGACACTTTCGTACATGACTACAGTATCATCGCAAACATCTGATTGCCTTTGAACTTTATACCATGAATTATTTATAACTTTTTACCTCAAGCTCTAACCCAGATATTGAATCATGGAAAAAACAGGTCAACTATTAGTTGAGACATAACTCAACTATCTGGGGGGAAAAGCATATAATTAATATTTTAAATTTTGCAAAGGTACATGATACACCAATATTTTGGAAATAACTAAATGCTGATTTTAGGAATGTAGGTCATGCCTGGAAGACGTATCAAGTGACATATCATGACCACATTTAGGATTTTAGATTTCCCTTAATTAATAAATCTTGTCTGTTTAGTGATACATCTTTTCTATGACATTGTAGATAGGTAGCAGTCGTTAGGATGCCAGAATGTTTGTCTTTCTACATTTCGTATCTTAATTTTCTTGTGATAATGTAAATCTGGTTTTGAAAGACTGAAGTGGTTTCTACTTAGACAATGCCATTGCCTTTTGCCCTGACTGGAAGTGGTAGAGAAGTAGAGGAGGACACTGTCATGCTAATTGGGTCTTAGAGGAAGCAGGAGTCCAGTGGATAATGATTCTGATGGGCACAAAAGACAGTCTTCCCTTCACTGGAGCAGGCAGTGGAGGCCCTCTTCCCCAAATTGTACTTCTAACTTTGTAGATAGATTTGTGTGTTAGATAACAAATATGTAGTTTTCACTGTTGTCAACAAGCTGGATTGAGATTTATGTTTCATAATCCGTGTCACTAAATTCGACAGCTCATGTTTATGACAGTTGCCATTTTTTCCTAAGGGAGATTGAGCATGTCTGTTCCTCTCTACCCAGTTATCCCTCTGCCTGTGCACTGGGAAATCCCAATGAGTGTGACACTGCTTCAGGGATTTAGAGTGAGCAACAAGATTCTCTGTAGAAGGAAGGTATGATATTGGAACAATTTATCAAAGTTGGGTGTGTCCCTCATAACTGCAGTGGACAGTACAGAAACACAGTCCTGCAAAATCAACCCCCTGGCTGACTCATGACATTGTCCACACAGAGGGGGCCTCAAGTATGTACAAGTAACAAGTTTATTACTCCAGGCCAATCTATATTGAGAAGCACTCTTTTAGGAGGTGGGGGTTTGGTAGTAAATAAGATAGTCTTGGTCTATAACCTCAGAAGGCTTACACACAAACTGTTTTGCTTTAAAATATTATACATCCAGAAGTATTTGTGTTTGATAATATGACCACAATATGTCATTCAATAAACCTTTCAGGAATAACTTGGTTCCATAAGAATTTAGTTTGAAAGCTATCGTATTTGCAGGAGGAACGAATATTACCTTTATGTGACAAAGCATGGAAAGACCCTGTGAGGCCTGGAGCTTTGACTCAGTGGTAGAGCATTTGCCTACCATGCATGATGCCCTGGATTCAATCCTCCCCATACTGACAAAATCAAACAACAAAAAATTCAGACCCTTCAGCCCTCCACCTTTTCAAAAGATTTAACAAGAGCAGCATGCTCAAAGACTCTTGAGTAAGAAGAAATTTGCAAACCTCCATATGTTCAAGTGTATACATGGGTAAGAGAGGGGATCTTGAAGAAGGAGAACCACCTAGCAATGACAACAGTGTTCTTCTTCAAGACAAGAAGAATTGGGTTCATCAAAATCACTTCCAGACTGAACAACTTTCAAGTGAGTCCAGAAAGACAAATCACTGAAGCCCATGGGGAACCCTAAGGTGGTTCTTGTAGGGTTTTGTTCGACAGATTTTCTAGAAATTATTTTCAGATAGTTCAGGAGCAAACTGTTAATTAGCAACGTGTTACTGCACAATATTTTTGAATCACAGTAAGCTAAAAAAACAATCATTTAATTTCCAAATCTGAGCCTAGCCTATGTGAACATGCTTATTGTTAAAACTAAGGTGTGGTCCTAAACCATGAGCGAATCTTAGTTTTATAATTGGTATTTATATTATTGAATTTGTTGTTAGCTGTGAATACAGACATTTAAATAGAGCTGGCTTTCACAAGACAGCTATTTCTTTTTCATGTTAGAATTGGAAAGCAGGCAGTCCAGATGTGGCAACATTATTCCATACAGTCTTTAAAGACACACACTTTCCATTTTGTAGCTTTGTTAGATGTGGACTCTGTACCTAAATTCTACTTGTGGTCCAATGTGGCCACTCCAGTTCCAGTCATCAAATTCACGTTCAAACCAGTAAGAAAAGAAAGGAATAGGGGACATGACAGATATATTTTAAGTTCCTGGAATCACCATATAATGGCTCTATTATCAACCCATTCACTGGAACTTAGTTACATGGCAGCACTTGGCTACAAAGGAGGCTGGATGTTTTCTCTATTTGGAATAGTCATGCTTAGGAGACAATTGGAATGCCAGTAGAATTGATAAGGAAAAGTATCAGTATTAGAGGACAGCTAACAGTCCTTGCTACATGTAGCTATCAAAAATGCTGCATGTATTTTAAATATTTAATATCAATCTGTAGCTCTCTGCAGCATAATTTATAGGATGATTTTTTACCATGTGAGCTTTTGTAGCTGCAGCATTAAAGTTGTGTTCATTTCTGCTAGACATGTTAACTACCCTGGGTAAAGGTTTAAAGATGAAATGTTTTAGGTTAATTAATTTTAATGGCACATGACAATAGATTCCCAACTTCAAACCTTGCATGTCCACCTGGAATTGGAAAAGGAGAAACCGGTAGCAGAAAATAAAAGTAGTCCAAGTTCTTGAAACTGATGTCATCCTGTTCTTACTAACTCATACCCTCATCTAAATTTGAATCATAGGTACATTTTGACCTTACAGGAGAGAGTCCTAACAGCTCACATGAGGATTAGAGTGCTTGTTCTAACATGATTGTGCTCCTGCAGGCATGCCAAAATTTGATAGCTACAAATAGGAAGCTCTGAAAGGAGAGAGGGAGGGTGGTAATTTCTTTTAGCTCTACTGCGGTGTCTTGGATTAAGACAGTAGTTAGCTTTCTGCTGACATGAGGCAGGCGTGCCACTTACTAGGGAGGATGAGCAATC
This sequence comes from Aplodontia rufa, assembly GCA_004027875.1. Taxonomy (NCBI): domain Eukaryota; kingdom Metazoa; phylum Chordata; class Mammalia; order Rodentia; family Aplodontiidae; genus Aplodontia; species Aplodontia rufa. The sequence goes on from PVKS010006361.1 coordinate 49,999, forward strand.
ACTGAGCTGACTTAATTTCCAACAGTGTTTATAGAAGCACCAAAACATGATGTAGCCAAATGTTCCTAAAAGTCTGAAGTAATTCTATTACTTCTTCTGTCATTACAAGAAATTAAAGCCAAGCACAATTATATCCCGGTAGTAAAAAGAACCCATTAAATGGCCACTGTTATTGAGTAAATGAAGTGAGCTTCCTGATTACTTTGACAGCCACATTTTAATTTTTGTCTGTCCATTTATTCCAAATCACATTAGAGGCCTTAACTGATTTTGACACAATAAGCTAAGTTATTAAGGTGCAGTTTAACCTCAGTAGCTTAAGTTTAATGATTAGAGTTTTCAAAAGGGCATGTCTTCTACATTTCAGTAAATTTAGGAATGTAAATAGTAGGAATTCTTTTGTTTCTTCTGTGCATTGAAGACACAAGACTAGAGGAAGGATTTTAAATTTAGAGATCTGACTTTTTCCCCTCTGCCAAGAGTCCCTCCAGATACAGACATCTGTTTTTTCAGGAGTAGTCTTAAGGCTGCTGAAGCTGGGACTAAGAGTCTCATGGGGGAAAGCCCAGAAAGGATGTATTACCCAGACTTCCAACAGGGGTAGACTTGAGCTAAGAGATGCACAATGAACTTTCCCATTAATGGGGTGTCCATATGATTTAGTATCTAAACTGGGACACTTTTTAAAATGAAAGGCAATTGCCATTTCTAAGTATGCTGAAATAACAGACATAAACCTGCTAAGCGCCAGGCCAGTTGGTACATATGGACCCCCTACCCATAATATATGGGAACGATAGATACTACATCAATAATGTGGCAGTGTCTCTAGGTTGCTGGAGAATAAAAGCTTTTATGGGACATCAGGAGAAAAAAATGGGAGATAAGGGTGACTGTACCAGTGATTTCTCTCCCCTGGCATGAAAGTTACTCTGGTCACATGATATCTCTCTGAGTATGAAGTTTACAATTTCTCAATCAGTTCATATTCCTTTAATAGTCCAGTTGTTGATGCTCAAATGCAGGAGAAGATATGGAAACATTATAGAAAGATGCTCTTAATAAGGGGAATGCTGCGCGCCTTTTCAGTTCAGTTCAATCCAACTACCATTTATTGGTCACCTAGTATGTGACAGTGTTTAGCTCTAGAATCTGATGTGGTCCCAACCCTGGAGAAAATCTTTCTAGTAGTAAACAAATAATTGCAACAGATTGTTTACAGATTTAGTGACTTAAAGAATTAACTTCTGGTTTGATTGTCATGCATCAAACATATTTGCCAAACTCTAGAGGGAACTCCTACTAGGGGAAAACCTGAATTTTCCCCAGTCCCCTCTTAAAGCAAAATGCAACATGTTTTGCAAAGTTTGGTGATGAGTTACCAAGTGAGAGGGAGTATGGACAGCTTCCCCAGGAAGCCTTCTGGGCATGCCTCTGCGACAGCACACATGAATTTCTTTAGAAATTACTGTGATTGTTCATTTGTTGATCAGTACCTCTGGATTGTGGATACCTTAAAGCTAAAGGTCTTCTGAATTAAGCTGTGTATATTGAGTCCCTCATAGAATACCATGTTCCCTACCTTGAGCAGGGTTCAATTAATATTTATTGAGAAGTAGTGAGTCAAGCCAACATTTAAGTAGACAGGGATGAATCATTTAACAACCTCTAGTTTTCCAACTTTGTCAGTGGTAAGGGCTCATCCCAGTTAAAACCAAAACCAATTGTGTATTCCCTCCAAACCTGGGACCCATTTTCCTGAATCTCTTCCTGCTTCCCTCTCCCAGAAATGTCAGGTCTTGCTCCCTCCTGCCCCTCCTAGGGGGAGCTTGCCATATGATTCATCTGAGTGTATGCAAAGATTTGAAGGAATTTCCACACAAAGCAGGCTACAAAAGGCAGGAGCTTGATCATGCAGATCAATTGATGATCAAGTGACAAAAAGAAAAATGAACTGGATTTTAAAAAGTAACCCAGCATGACCAAATCTGCAGAGTTGAGAACCTGAGGAAACTTTCCGACAAGATAAGGAGATGGAGGTAGGGTCAGCTACACGGGACACTGCTGTTAGTGAGGTTTGCTTTTATAGGGATTCAAGAGATTAACTGATTTTTTTTTGAGAGAGAGACAGTGAGAAAGAGAAAGAGAAAATCCATTTCTATTTAGTTTTTCATGTGGCTTTCGTTGCTCCAACACTTTTTTGTGTACATGGTGCTGGGGTTCAAACTCGCGTACTTGCGCATGCCAGGCAAGTGCTGTAACCGCTGAGCCACCGCCCCAGCCCAATTAACTGTTTGATGGCACCATTCGGCATTAAAAACCTGAAATGAGGCTTTGAATAAGAAGATATATTATTACTATTACTATTATTTAGAAGTGCCTTGTGAATATAAGATCTTGTAGGAGGTATTGAAAGAGGAGAACACAAGAAAAGTAGAAAATGTGTAGTTTTGCAAGGAATATATTAAAGGTTTTAAGAGCCAGAAAGAAAAATGAGAACCAAATAAAAAGATGTATCTTTCCTGCTCATTCATCAATGAAAGGTTTTGTATATATTGTGGTCTTTGAGAAATAGTGCTCCTGGATTTGCTGAGTCATAGGTCATTGTTAGATCGACAGGTTCAAGTATTTTTGGTCAGGCTGCATTCCTCAGAGTACATCTCCTGGGGTCCAGTTGGTCCAGGGACAGCTGAGACCATTTGGCCAGTACCGTTCTTGGGTCACTATTGGAGTCAGGAAAGGAATCTCTGTTTTAACTCCAAATCAAATAGTCTTTCAAGTGACTCCACATTAACATTCCAGATTACAGGAAAAAAATGGAGGTGGGTTGATTGGGGTTTCAGGGTCTACTGTGCTGCTTAGGCTGCTTCCAACTCAGCCTCCTAAAAGCTGAGACTCCTGAGCATCATTACGCCCAGAACAAACACTTCTTAATTCCTCTACTTTGAAATTATCTCTTCCCTGTGGGCTTTTGTGAAATACTACTCTTGCAAAGGTTTCTGTCATTAGTATTAAGCATTGTTGCTGTTAGAGGTGCAAAGCAACCACTAAGGCCTATACAAATACAAAAATATTAGAGTGAACCATATATAGTAAGGAAAAATGTTAAGTTCTGTTCTTAATCTCAATATACAGGATCAAATATATAGGGGTGTGTGTGCGTATACTGTTTCTGTTATGCTCAGATTTCCTTTACATTGTATAGATAGAATTCCTTTTGTTGGTTTCACTTGAACTTAAAAGCATGGTTTGTTAAACAGGACTCTAAACAAGTTTTGCCATGAGTATTATAACACATGGGTTATTTATGGTAGGAGTCTGCCACCATCCCCTTTTAAACAAATACCCATAATGAAATCTTTTCCATTCTCATACTTATTTTTTATACTACCAAGAATCAGCACCCACATGTATTCAAGAATGAGTGTAATTAACCACAATACTCATAGCAAGTCTACTGTGTCATAGTATGAAATATAGTTTTTTCTCTGGTTCATTGACAAAGTATTTGTAAGTCATCCAATGTCATTGAACCCTTCCTCCAAACCAAGCATGAATATTCTGGGATCTCAGAAGAGTTGAAGTTCCCCATCATGGTCACTTGTTGAAAGATCTTGAAGAATACCAAAAAGAAATGGTCTGGTTAGCTGGGCCTTTGAAAGAGATGAAGACAAGACACTTTCAAGATGAACAAGTATAATTATTGAGTCCGCAAGGACAAATTAAAATAAAGAAGTTATATATACAGATTGAAATTAGAATGTGTCACTAAATATCCATAATCATCTTCATTAGCTAAGGTCACAACCAAAATTTTTGTAAATGGAGTAAACAATCTCTTTTTTTTTTTTAAAGAGAGAAGGACAGTGAGAGTGAGAGAGACAGAGAGAATTGATTTTTATTGAGTTTTTCACATGGCTTTCATTGCTCTGACACTTAGTTGTGTATGTGGGTGCTGGGGTTTGAACCCATGTACTCGCGCATGCCAGGCAAGCGCTGTAATGGCTGAGCCACTGCTCCAGCCCCTGGAGTAAATAATTTCAATCAAAATAGTGGATGCACTGAGCATAGTGGTGTTACAAAGTGGAAAAAGTCATAAAAATTAATTCAACAACTTAAAAGTTTACCTAAAGTGTTAAGATGTAAAAGGCTATTTAAGGAAACTATTGATATGGGGGTTTTGAGATGAGGCAGGATCCTCTGCTCCCTCTGGCGAATGCAGTTTGGGCTCACTGCAGATCTCTGGGGCCAAACTAGCCAGTTTCTAGTGTTTGTAGCTATTCCCAGTTAAAACTGGGAATCTGGGCTGTCTGCAGGTCTCTGCAGCCAAATAGTGTTAGCAGCTACCCAGGAAGAGCTGGGATTTCCCCTGCTACTGTTGAGCGGTGCATTGCAGCTCTTGGTGTGGAAGCACACCCTGGGAATTCAGCACCAATCTTCTTTTGGGTTCTTGTCTTGTGAATTTGAAGAATAAAATCCATGGACAACCACAGAATGGAAGAATAAAAGGTGTAGGATTTATGTGAAGAAGGAGAGCAGAGACTCAAAGGGTTACCTGCAAGCAGGACACCGTCTAATGTACATTAGGCCAGGGATTATATTGGTTTGGGTATGAGCTTTGATTAAGATTCATGTAGAGCAGGCATCGAGAAGAGCACCAACATCATTGGTTAAACTCTATGTAAAACAGGCATTGAAACTAAGCACCAAAACCATTGATTAAAATCAAAACAGGTAGCAAATCTTTCCCAGTTCCCGTCTGTGCCCATCTCCAGGTCTTAGTTTTCCTGCCTCTGGGATAAAGGAGTTGCTCCCACAGGTGAGCTTCATGGACATTTGCCTTTAAGGCCCGGAGCTTGCCTTTTAATCTCTCTCCAAGCCAACTTCTAGGTATGGTGGAATGGGGCCATTTTACTATCTCTCCCAAACCATCTCACTGTGAAGTCAATAGAACACACATGCAGTTAAGAATTTTAGCAAAAATCTGACACTTGCTTTAAATTAAAAACCTTTTACTCATATTAGTACCATATATACCACAATGCAAAAAGTCCACCCATTAAATAATTTAAGCTAGCAAATATTTCCTAAAGATTTATATAAATGCATGTTATGTATGATATATGGATAAATGTCATGTGCAAATTATATAATATATATATATATTTACAACCACATTTTCTGACAGTGGGAAGAAAAATTGAAAAATTCTGGGCTATTGGTTTTCTCTTATTATGGAGCTGTCATTTAAGCAAAAAACTGAAATAGTCCTTAAAACTTCAAGTTTACAAGATCAAATCATAGCAAAAATTATGAAAAATAATTGTGGAATCCACAATGGGGATATAGCTCAGTGGTAGAGCATTTGATTAACATACACAAGGTCCTGAATTCCCTTCCAACTAGGGCAATAAATAATAAATAAAGCAAAAAAGCAATCATTACATAGGGCACAAGTGTAGCTCAGTGTAGAGCATGTACACATCTTAAGTATGTACAAGGCCCTAGGTTCAATACTTGGTTAAATAAAAAGGAAAGAAAGAAAAGAATTGTAGGATAGTATGTGTTTCTAAAAGCTAATCTTAAAGAAAATATAAATGGTATGCTTTATGATTCTTGCTTATTAAAAAAACTGCAGTTTAAATTGTTCAAAGTAGCAAGTGCCGTTATTACTGCTAATTGTATTAATTTTCAGAGGTACAGGAATCGACTCCCACTAGTGATGTGGGGGTTTTGAGATGAGGCCGGATTCTCTGCTCCCGCTGGTGAATGGAGTCTTGGCTGACTGCAGATTCTGCAGTCACAGTAGCCCATTTCCAGTGTTTGCAGCTATTGCCAGTTAAAACTAGGAGTTTGGGCTGGCTGCAGGTGTCTGCAGCTGAAATGGTGTTAACAGGTACCCAGCTAAGAGCTGGGGTTTTCCTGGGCTCTACTAGCTAGCTTCTAGGTGTGTGGTTGAACGGACCCCTGGTCCTGACTTCCTTGCCATTTTACTATTTCTCCTATACTGTCTCACTAGTACCAAAAATGTGTACAAACTATTTTGATAGTATTAATCAGGTTTTAGAAAGAGGTGTGGAGAAAATGGATTGTTATTATAAGCATCTCTTACATGTTATGTGTTATAATACAATTTTTCAAAAAACAAATCATATATTCAAGTTGAAACCAACAAAGGAAATAGAGATATGGATACATGGTTTTAGATTAGAGTTAATCTAAAAATTAAAATAAAATGTGAAGAATGGCCTGGGGCAACCTTTGAGGATGTATTTTTAGTCCAACTTTACAAAAGAAAAAGCTGTCAGCATTCGAACTTGCCATTCTCTCTATTGCTCTGTCACAGGAGGCCACCAGAATGGACACTTCCAGAACTCTGCTTTCCGCTGTGCCTCTCCACTGCTACAGTGGCTTCTTGCTCCGTTTCTTCTCCACTTCATCTTTACTGCCTACCTATGCACTTATGCAATGCCCTCAGTATGCATTAGCTCAAGGCTACATATTTAAGTATTCAACTCCATTTCCCTTCTCCTCCCTGGAAGGAGTCTACTCCGCCCAGGCCATTTACCACCCACACCCTGGAACCCTGATGCAGGCTCCAGGCATTTCTTGTACCTGAAAGAATGCCTGCTGACTTCCTCCTCCCACAGCCTCTCAAAGCAGGGACTGCTGAAGGCCTGGATCCAGGTTCACCTCCTTCCTGGCTCTATGGGCCCTTAGCTTCATCCCATACCTCCCAGCTCAGAACTCCGGTAGCACACCCAGGTTGAATGATTTATATGCCACCTTACAGTGTCTCTAGCAGCTGATCATGGTCTAATTTTCTCAGCAAGGTATTTTAAGGTTCTTCCTAGGTTCAGGGTACTGAACCTTTTATTTTCTTGTATTTTATAGCAACTAGTACATCAGAGAATATGTATCAATAAATAAATATGTACGGATTTATTGATTGCTCTCTTTCTGGGGAAAAGAGAGAACATAAAGGAGAAAAGGAGAGAAGACAGTTACTCCTTGACCATTTTTCAGCAGTAGGCTGTTATGAAGGCAGGTTGAGGGGAAAGAAAATGTCCCTAGTGGAAATTTCAAACTTGTAGGAACCTAGAGAACAAGTGTATTAATGTTTTAGGCATAAACAAAGTTTTCCAAGTATGCTTTGAGAAATTATAACTGGGCAATGACACATGTTTGTAATCCTAGCTACTCAGAGGTTGAGACATGAGGATAATTCAAGGTCAGCCTCAGCAACTTAGGGAGACTGTCACAAAATAAAAATTAAAAGGACTGGGAATGTAGCTCAGTGGTCAAGTGCCTGCCTAGCATGTGCAAGACTCTGAGTTCAGTCCCTAGACTGAAAAAAAAAATGATGCTTGCCATACCAAGAAAAGCAGTCCAAGTTTAGATCATACTTGTTAAGTGACATTGAAAGGTCTCTGTAAGGAAAGAAGAGCAGAAAGGAAATAAAGGAAAAACAGGGACTCACAGTAACACCAGTTTATTGTGGAGAATCCTGCAGAGAGGAGGCCCAATGGAGGCTGGGACCAGCCTTCCACTTACAGCCTGGGGTAAATATAGGGAGAGTGGAGGAGGGAGGAGTGGATTAGTCCAGTGCTAGGGAGTTGTCACAGAAGAGTCCTTTCTTATGATGATGGAAGTGTTTAGGGTTCCTATCCATGATAGAATGTTTAGGGACAGGGTTTAGGGACAGGAAGTAAGTGACACATTCTAAGATGGAGGAAATGTTTCAAAATGGCATTGCCTAAGTCAGGTTCTAACAGTCTACTGTGGAACTTCTAGCTTTTGGCTGCTTCATGTTCGTTAGAAATTACTGAAAACGATGTGATTGAAGTTAGCAATTATAGACATTAGTAAGAAATTGTTAAGTCAGTTGGTAAAATATTAGTTGATAATAATTTGGGGGCAGGAGTGGAGATAAGCAGAAATAATATTAAATACACTCTGACTTCCTATTGATGCAGGGTTTTTGAGATGAGGCCCGATTCTCTGCTCCTGCTGGCAAATGGAGTCTGGGTCAACTACAGATTCCAGCAGGCAGACTAGCCCGTTTCTAGTGTTTGCAGCTATTCCCAGTTAGAACTGGGAATTTGGCCTGGCTGCAGGTGTCTGCAGCGGAAATAGTGTTAGCAGTTCCCCAGGTAAGAGCTGGGTTTTTCTCTCCACTACTGTTCAGTGGTGTGTTGCAGCTCTCGGTGTGGAAATTCACCACGGGAATTTATTACTATTAGGTTGATCCCCAGCACCGCTGGCTGGGGACAGGGCTTCAGCCAAGCCTCTGGCTGCTGGCTGGGGGCAGGGCTTACCACAGTTTGGCCCCCTCCCCCAAGAACAGCCAATCAAGATGCTGGCAGACAAGCTCCAATAGTGTTTCTTGAACACCTGATGATTGATGAGTCCACCAGCCAATCTCTGAGAGGCCATCCCCATCAACTTCTCTCCTTTCCCCAAACTATAAAAGCAGCTGCCCAGCCAAAGTCAAGCATTATTTTTCCTTGCACGCCACTTCTCCTGCTTGCTCTCACTATGGTGTTATAGTTGAATTTGGCCTGGGAGTCTCCAATCCCAATAGAGGGTTTTGCTCAGTCTTTCTTAAGTTTGGCTACCTTTTTGAGCACCTGTGGTTTCTGATTTTTAAGGTTGCCAATCTTCTGGGTTCTTGTCTCATGAATTTGAAGAATAAAATCCAACGGACAACCATGAAAGGAGGAGTAAAAGGAGTAGGATTTATTTAAGGAAGGAGAACAGAGACTCTGCAAGGTGGAGGGTTACCTGGAAGCAGGCAACCCTAATGCACCTTAGGCCAGGGGTTATATTGGTTTTAGGTGTGAGCATAGTTAACATTCATGCAAAGCAGGCTTTGAGAAATGCATCAACATGATTGGTTAAAATCTATGTAAAACAGGCATTGAAACTTGAGCACCAACAACGTGGTTAAAGTTTATGGAAAACAGGTGGCAAATTCTTTCTAGTTCCTGCCTGCATCTACACCCACTTCTTAGTTTTCCCACTTTTGGGACAAAGGAATTGCTTCCCCAGGAGAGCATCACGGTCATTTGTATTTGAAGGCCCTGAGCTTAAGGTTAATGGCTCTATTTGGGGCAGCTTCTAGGTGTGGTTGAATGGGGCCCTAGGTCCTGACTACCTAACCATTTTGCTATCTCTCCTAAACTATTTGTTATGGCTTAGATATTGGTATTACCCCAAAAGCCCCCAGGTGAAATGATTGGATTGTGAGAGGGTTGGCCTAATCAGTGGGTTAATCCCCTGACAGGGATGAAGGGGTGGTGACTGAAGGTAGATGAGTGTGACCGGATGAGTTAGGTCAGGGGTGGCATACATTTAGGGCTCTTATTTTTTCCCTGGTGATCCGAGTGCTCTTGCTCTCTCTCCTTCCTGTTGCCATGTCTTGAGCTGTTTTCTTCCACCACACTCTTCTGCTTTGATGTTCTGCCTCACCTAGGGTGCAGAGCAATGGAATTGGCCATCTGGACTGAGACCTCTGAAACCGTGAGCATCAAATAAATTTATCATCCTCTAAAATTGCTCTTGTCTATCTTCGATCACAGTTGCAGAAAAGCTGACCAACACACTATTTATCAATATCTTTATTTCTCAGGATATCTCATTTTCAAATATAAAACATCCACACCTGGTGTATGGCACAAGGCTTGGGGTCTGACAGATCCAGGGTTCTCAGTGGATCTCAGTAGCCCTTTATATGGGCAAATCAGGCCAGGGGCTGCCAGCTCCTGGGCCACCTTCTGAGCCCTCTGTCCCCTCCCACAGGCTTCCATGGATGGTAATGAAAGGGATCTTTGACAGTATCTAGTCAGTTCAGAACCTCCAGGTGCGAAAATAGCTGACCCCATCCAAGTTAACCCACATTGGACCACCTTAAAACTAGCACTTAACCCAGATGACACAGTGTCAGGTCAGAGAATAAATGACCATTAGAGCTGGGGCATTACCATAGATCATCTACAAGACTCCTTATTTTCCCTAAAGAATGATTTGTGCACTAATTGACGAAGGTAAATATCCTAAGGCAGTTGTACTCTAAGTTTGATTGTACATGATGAAAGCACAGATGCCTTCCCACAATACCATGAGAATAAAATTGATTCCTCAAGTTGTTACAAGGCTATGTAAGTAACATACACCATTCAAATACTTGTTTTTAACCCTATTTTCAACATTTTTTAATTCCTTTATTGAAACAACAGACAAAAACTTCTGCCATTAACATTCTTTAATACCCTCTTTAGTCTTGTGTTGTTGAAATATAAGCTTGCAATGAAATTATCTTAGTCCAAACCTGTAGATATAGATGGTCTGTCCTGAATATCAGTGACAAAGCCTTAATATCTGTTTAAGTCAGCTCTGGCTGCTGAAAAAAAATACCATAAACTAGGTGGCTTAGACAACGAACATTGATTTCTCACCCTTATGAAGGCTAATCTCTGAGATCAGGGTGTCAACGTGGTTGGGGTGTGGTGAGGGCTCTCTTTGGGGCTTGCATATTGCCATGGCCTCCTCATTGCCACCTTACATGACAGGAGCAAGCCAGCTGTCCAGCCTCTTCTTATAAGGACACTAGTAACATGCATGAGGTCTCTACCTCCTCAAAGACCCACCTCCAAATACTTTAGGGATTAGATTTCAACATATAAATTTTAGGGAGGCACAAGCATTTGGTCCATAACAATGTTCTTTGAAGTTCTTTCTCTTTCTCTCTTGAGCAATTCTTGTGCTTGCAATTTCTTCTCCTCTGGGCATTGCCTAGAATTTTCTCCTTATCTCATCATCAACCTCTGTACTAGCCTTGTCATTCTCCAATCTTCCTTTCATTCTATTCCCAGAGTAATCTTTCTAAAAGCAAATTTGACCATGTGACTTCTATCTTAGAAGATGTTTAATGGATCCTTCAGAAAAAGGCCATAAACTTTTTTCTCCATTTTTTATTGATGCATTATAGCTGCACATAATGATTGTATTTGTTGTTGCATATAAGCACACACACACACAATATAACAATATCACTCCCCAGTACTTCCCCCCTCCCTTCCTTCCTTCCACTCCTTGGTCCCTTTCCTGTACTGGTTTCCCATTGATTTTCATAAGATCTTCAACACCTTTCCTTTTCATTTTCCTCTCTAACTTCTAACTTCTTGTCTAGTGTACGACCCTTGACCTTCTGAGTTTGACTTATTTCACTTAACATATGTCTCAAGTTCCATCCATTTTCCTGCAAATGACATAATTTCATTTTTCTTTATGGCTGAATATATATATACTCCTTGTGTGTATATATACCCCATTTTCTTTATTCATTCATCTGTTGATGACACCTAGGCTTCTTATTCCATAGCTTGGCTATTATGTATTATGCTGCTATAAACATGGGTATGCTTGACTTTAATTTTTTATGATAAACACCAAGGAGTGGTATAGCTAGATTTTATGATGCTTTCATGACTAGATTTTGAGGAGCCTCTATACTGATTTCCATGGTGGTTGTACTAATTTACAATTCCAACAGTGTAAAAGTATTCCTTTTTCTCCACATCTTCTCCAGCATTTATTATTATTTGTATTCTGAATGACTGCCATTCTGACTGGTGTGAGATGAAGTCTCAGTGTAGTTTTGATTTGCATTTCCCTAATTGCTAATGATGTTGAACATATTTTCATAAATTTGTTGGGCATTTAAATTTCTTCTGAGAAGTGTCTATTTAATTTGCTCATTTTAACTGGTTTATTTGATTTTTTTAGTGTAAAGTTTTTTGAGTTTTTTATATATTCTAGATATTAATCCTCTGTCAGAGACTAGCTAGCAAAGATTTTCTCCCATGACAAATGTTCTCTCTTCACGTTCTTAATTGTTTCCTTTGCTATGCAGAAGCTTTTTAATTTGATGCCATCCCATTTATTAACTCCTGGCATTATTTCCTGAGCTTTCGGGTCATTTTGTGAAAGGCATTGACTGTGCCTATATGCTTGAGTGTTATGTTGACCTTACATTTTCTTTTAGGAGTTGCATCGTTCCTGGTATAATTTCTAGGTCTTTTATCCATTTTTAGTTGATTTTTGTTCATGGTCAGAGATAAGGGCCTAGCTCCATTCTTTTATAAGTGGATAACCAGTTTCCCCAGCACTATTTGTTTCTGCAGTGTATGTTTTTGGCACCGTTGTCAAGAATTAGATGATTATGTGGATTTGTCTCTCTGCCTTCTATTCTGTATCTTTGGTCTCTGTGTTTGTTTTTATGCCAGTACACTGCAGTTTTTGTTCCTATAACTCTGTAGTATAATTTAGGTTTTCCTGTGTAGAAAAGGCCACAGATTCATTTTAACCAGAGTTTCTCAAAGTCTCACCTTCTGTCATAAGGAAGCTTATTACCCACTGTCCTGCAGGCAAGCTCTCCCTCAAAGAAATTCTGATGATAGACCTCCTTCTTATTACAGTATGATTAAAAATTCAGTGACTAGAAGGTTAGAGTTTTTGAGAGCAGAAAAGCCTACCCCCTCTGAAGTCACACTGGATAGTCCTTCTGTTCATACCTGACATGTTGGGGAAACATGCCTATTTAGTGTTTTAATACAGAGATTATCCCAGGTAAGAACAATTATCAGAGAAGTAAATGATTTATACATTATTTAATTTTATTCTAGCAATAACATGGCCAAAGATAATAACATCACTGACTTCAACTTTGACTCCCTCAATACCATTTGTTGCATAGCCCAAGAATTTTCCAGCTAAAATAAAATCAGATACCATATCACACGGCACTCTGAATTACTCAAAGTCTCCTACTTTTGAAGATAATAGGAAGTTCCTATCTACTGATGTCTGAGAAGATTTCCATGGCCAGTGTCTGCAGATTTCTCAAATTTTTCAGATTTTTTCCAGCCTCTTTTCCTTGAGCAAGGACCTACTTATTCATGATATTTATTTTTCTACATACATATACTGACACATCTTATTGAACATAGCACCAGGTGTGTGTGTATTTTTCCTAAATATCCTTCCCACATTCTTCACTTGACTTCTAATTCCTTCTTTAGGACTTATCCTTTTCCTGCTCCACCTGTGTCCCTGTCTGATTTAAATAGCCCTCTTTGATGTTCCCATAGCCCATGTGATTCCTTCTTTGAAAGTATTTTCTACTGTATAGTGTGCTGAAACTGTCTCCATTGCTGGGCTCTAGGTTTCCTTTGGATAAAGGACACACATGTGTCATCATGCTCCTACAGACTTTAATAAAGTATGTGACATGTAGTTGTTGCTAAATAAATGCAGAATTATGGATGGCACTAGAAGTCAGTGAAACTCAATTTGGTGTTTATTTCACATAAGAAGTAGTTCTACCAGAGCTTAGGCAGCAGTAGGAAAAAAAAAATTTTGTAGATACTGGGAAGATAAAAGAAAAAAAAAGTCATAAAATTATAATCATCTTCACTTTGGACATTTTTTTGAAGTATTAAGTGAAAGCTTATAGACGAGATTTTAAAATACTTCAAAACAAGAGCTCAATGCCAGAAATACACTTGGAATCAAGAGCAGTTTGCCACTGGCAAGTTTTGCTTAAACCTGTTACATGTACACATTGAAAGCAAATTCAGGTCCTTCATGTATTTCCCATCAGATAAAATTTATAGAGGAAAAAAATTGTGTCAGCAAAGTTAGAGCAAATCTGCACAAATCTCTTGCTGTAGCAAAGTCTGGGAGTTGAGAGTGACTAGCTCAAAGCAACGCATTGTGAAGTTCTATCTACTTTAGACGCTGACAACTCCTTTCTTAGGAACAAGAAAGACTGCTAGGAACTAGGAGAAGAAACTGAAATTGGTTAGGAAGGTATTCTTTAAGTATTTGCTTTTAGGAGCTGCTAATGAGGTTGTTTTAATTTAAGAACAATCTGAATCAGCTGTGATAATTTTTAATTAAGCATATGCAAATGGCACCCACATTACTCATGTACTTGTTGGACTTATTTTCACTTGTAGCAGTCGGTCTGTCTAGGAATTGTGACAAACTTATGCAGACCTTTAACCCTGCAAATGTTGGCAAAACGCCCTCATCTATACAGTTCCACATCTTGTAGAGTGGATCCATTTACCTCTCTGGTCAATATGGCTGTAAGTTGTGGGTAAGAGCAATGGGCCAAACATTTCACAAGAAAATGACCTCAGCCAGAAGCTAGCTGCTCCGAGCTGATGACATTTTTCCTTTTAAAAAGAGAAGCTGCCGCTTCAGCATCCTCTTCTGGAGCCCCTGGCACTGTTTCAGGCCATGTGTCAGGGGAACCCTTCTGTGCATCATAATGACGGAAGCCAAGTCCTGGCCCACAACATTGAGGACTGTTTGTTCACAGGAGAATTTGAGCAGAGACCTAGTGTTACTTAGTTCCAGGGTGCCTTGGAGAAAACCCGAAGCTGCTGTAGGAGGGGACTGCCAGAGGCTCAAGTTATTTCTCAGTTGCCATTCCATATCCCTCTACTGCCCATATGGAAGTTAGCCAATACTTTTTACTTGGGTGGTTTTCTCTCTTTAGTTCTTCCACTTAGAGAAATTTGGGATTTGTTAAATACAAGTTTTTTTTTTAAGTTGGGCCATAGTGTATACTATTCTGGAGGGGGATATTTTATTAATTAATGCAGTATGTGTTCTTGGTAAAACCAATAATTAAACTGACTCCCTGTTTTTGAGCTTCCAGCTGTAGATGGCGTTTAGGTGTTTCTTGTAGGAGAGCTGACAATTCCACACTGAGGGTTTTTCTTTTTCTTTTCTTTTTTTCGTTTCAATGTCTTAAAACACTTGGGGTTAATATTCCTGAAAATGAAGGCTTAACAATCCTGAAAAACTGTGGCTAGCCATATTACCTTTTGACTTAGGAATGTGGAAAAAATATTATTTTCAGCTGTATGCTAATATCAACAATAATTCTCCATTGAGCAACAAGTTTTATAAAACACACTGTTCTTTACTCTGTTGTAATTATTTTCTTAACTTACTGGTTTATAGATGTGGTCTGGGTATTTTTCTTTTCATTTTTCAGACTTAATAGGGTATTGTAGATGATGTTAGAACTTAAACCACCACATTGTGATGGTACACAGATCCTCTAGAGTTAAATGGCTAATCCATGATTTAAACTTAAAATGCATTATGTGAAATGAATTGCCCTTCTTGTCATTATATTTCCTTCCTAAGAGCAAATCTTGCATGGAACTGCATGAGGTCTCTAACTTGAAACTTTCCTGAATTGCTTTTCCACATTAAAAAATAAAGACTGAAATATGATAGGTGGAGACATATCTTGCTAGGTCTGAGGCCTGAATTTGTACTTCTGATCTCAGAAAAACTTTAGAAAGTTAAGTGAAGATGGGGGCTACTGGGAGGTTCCTGAGGCTCAGGCTTTGAGAGAGTTGACTGCAAAGGAAAGGAACAGAGAAAATCAAATTTTAGAAATGCCAGAGGGGATTCCTGGCTTCAGATGACTGAAAAGATGATAGTGAACACTTCCCAATGGCTATACCTATAACCCACTGAATGTACTAACTATGGACAATTTGACATAAATTAATTTCCTATATCCTATTAATTTCCTTTATCCCTATTTTATATAGCAGAGGGAGGGGAAAAAAAAGAAAAAACAAAACCTTCAAGTAGATATACTACTATGGCAACTAGGTAATTCTATACTTACATATATATGGAAAGTATTCAATAATTGAAATGGTTGTTACAGCCATAGGTTGAATTTTTTTTGAGATCTTTAGGTTGTGGGATTACAAGGGCCTTTTCTATATGGTGTGTAATGTTTCATTTTTTAATAACAAACATACACTAGCTTTTAGTCTTTTAATCACAAAAACTAAAGTATTTTAAATGTACAATTTAAAATTATCTTTAGGGTTGTTCCTTTTAAAGTAAAAAAGCTTCAACCTTAAACTTTAACTCACCAGGCAAGGTTTAGGTAGTTGTTCGTTCACCTAAAATATATATTTACTGAGATTGGTACAGGAAGAAAAAAAAAAACAATGTAGTTTTAATAAAAGAGGCAAAACCTAGAGTACTCAAAGTGAAGCAAGAATCCTTGACAACAAGCCACGTGGCACATTTAATAAATACTTTGAAAGTTACTATAACCTTTAGAAATTTTCTGTAAAAACCTGTCTGGAAAGTCCCAGGATCCTGAGACTCAGTCCATGAAATTCTTTGTTGTGCCACTGTTAATTGATGGAGTTTAAGTTTCAAAAGCAGAATTTCTTCTCCACCAATATCAATATATTGGAAGACTCCACAAAAGGGTCCCCACCACTTCTGTAAAATTTTCAGTGTTTCTCTTTCTAATATGGACAGTGACAAAGTTTTATAAGATGGACCCTTGGGACTTGGTTTTTTTTTTTTTTTTTCTCCTTCTGAATGTCATGTTTATCTCCACACGACTGCATGATAGGTTTAGGTTAGGGGAAGAGTGAACCATGGTCTCCTGGGTTAGCATTTATAAACAAAACCAGCTTCCCTATATTGCCTTTGGATATGGTCCATTTGTTTTACCGCTTTTGTAATTTATTCTGCACATGGTGGGTAGAAACACCCCTTCCAGACTTTCGTCCTTGGCACCACATCATCCTGGTCTTGTGCAATTCCACAAAGGAACACGCACTCAGGACATGCGTGAACTCTCCTTACTCAGTGGTGCATTCACGTTGTTGCTCCTTTAAGGTAACTCCTAGGTGACTCCGAATATGAAAAGGCAGGGCAGTGCATTGTCACATTCTAGGTGTACCCGCAACACTCTGTTTTGTTTATGTTCACCCCAAAATTTAGAAGCCTGGTGCGTCTGGGATGGGCTAGGTACTGAGTCTGCTCTTAATCGAAATGATCTTATTCTCACAACTTTGCTCCCTTAAAAGAAGTCAGTCCTAAGCCCCCAGAAACGAACCTCAGAAACCCTAAAACATAAACCCTCAGAAACGGTTGTGCGGGTCCTCAGTAACCTTGTCCGTGCGGGGTGGTGGAAGCGCAGAGGCCCTGGCTGTGCCGAGACGCAGAGCGCGGAGGGCTCCGCGGGATGTGCAGGGTCCCCGCGGGGCAGGTGCGCGGCCGCACGCGCCTGCGCGCCGGGTCCCGCCGAGCCCCGCCTGAGCCCCGCGGCGGGCGCGACCCCGGGCGGCGGGCTGCGGGTGCTCCACGCCGGGTTTTCCGCCGCTCTCCTCCTCCAGACAGCCCCACCGGAGCCCTACAGACTCTCGCTAGCGCCCGCGCCTCGCCGGCCGCGCTTCACAGCGAGTGGCGCCGGGCCGCTCTGGGTGATGGCACCGCGAGGTGGCGGGGCTCAGGGTTAGGACCCGGCGGGTGACCCGCACAGGCTTTTGCAATTCGGAATCTTTTTGTTAGGGAGTTGAGGAGGAGCCAGACAGCGCCGAGGGCCGCGAGGGGCGTGAGGGGGAGTGTTCCGGGAAAGCCGCGGTTCCATCCACCGCGCTGCGCCCGCCGCCCGAGGACTTGAGAAAGAAAACAGGAAACGTGGTGGCCGCGCACCCGGCCGCGGCTGATTCATTCGCTTCGAGTGCCGAACTGAAGGCTTGGCAGGCGGGGCGTCGCAGCCGGGGCTCCGGACTGGGGACCGAGGAGGCGCTGCTCAGCGGGACTGGCTGCGCGGCGCGCGCGCCACCTCTTCGCCATCCTTCGGGACTAGGACTTGGACCCGCCGCACTGCCCGAAAGTCGCATCCTGGTTATTCTGCCCGCCTCCTTGTATAAAAGTTGGCTTGTCGCACTTTGCACGCCCTCCCTGGAGGCCGAGCCGCGACGCCAAGCTGGAGAAACTGTGCCTTTCAGTCGCCGACAGCTCAGCGAGCACAGGCTCGGCCCCCAGCCAGCTGCCGGGCTCGGCAATATGAAGGAGCAGCCCTCATGTGCGGGCACCGGGCATCCGAGCATGGCGGGGTATGGCAGGATGGCCCCCTTTGAACTCGCTGGTGGCCCAGTGAAGCGCTTGAGAACTGAGTCCCCCTTTCCCTATCTCTTCGCAGAGGAGGCCTACCAGAAACTGGCCAGCGAGACCCTGGAGGAGCTGGACTGGTGTCTGGACCAGCTAGAGACTCTGCAGACCAGGCACTCCGTCAGTGAGATGGCCTCCAACAAGGTAAGTCCCTGCCCTACTGTCACCAACGCCCCAGGCTGCTGATTCCCACGCTGGCAAAGCACCAGCCCTTGTGGCCCCGGGAAATACATGGAGAAATTTGTCAGGCTTACTGCATGTTAGCTGTTTTGCTCCCTAGGACTGGGGTTCTTATTTCTGTGCCTTCCCAATGCCTTCCACTCACTCTAGATAAATCGAACATTTTGCAAAATCAACTTTGACATAGTTTGATCAAGTATCCTAGGACACAGGGTTCCTAAGTGACATTTTGCCCTTGCAACCAGAAACCCAGTAGGGTCTGTTGGCTGTGCTTATTTAAGGGTATTCTTGGGATTCCTGGTTGGAAATAAGAGTTGGTGGATGTCAATGAAATCACTTGGATCTCACCCCCTACTACACTCAAACTCAGGAGTTCACTGAACTTGGAACCTTAACCCTCATTTATCTAGTTGTCAGGATACCCTTTAAGACCTTAGCCTTTATATATTTGGTTGGCCATAGCATCCACAGGAAATCTTAACGGTTAGAGGCTTCACCATGATCATTACCTTTGTAATGATCTTGCAATCTTAGAGAACAAGTCCAGGTTTCCGAGGTTATTTAGTTACAAGGAGTCTTCCGCTGGGCATTTGTGCCATATGTACAGAGGTGCTGGTCTTGGCAGTTAATGGAGTTTGGGGGACTGAGAAGTAACCTTCAGCATGAAACAACCTTAAAATAGCTAGAAGGCAAGGTAGAGTATTTTCAGTTTGGCTGATTTTTAAAAAAAAAAAAATCCTGCTCTTTTTGTCCTTAGTTACGCAAGGGAATAATTGGGATTTTGTGTATTTTAATGACTGGCTGAGAGGGGCAGGAAAGGAGAGACATGTGCATGTTGGATGCAGATGTGTGATGGATTTGGCCATTTAGGACTGGTAATATTGTGTGGCAATTAGTAATAATTGCTTCGTAAAGATATTTATGTATTTTTGGACACCTATTTGCAAGGTCAGGAAGGTTATGTCACTCTACTGTTCTTGTGTACCCTATTTCAATGAGTGGTGCTTTTGTCTTTTTTTCTTTAGCTTACCGTAGTTTTCATCCCACCTGTTTTTTTTTTTCTCATGCAGTTTAACAAAAATATCATAGCATAACAGCCACTTGATTGTCTTATCTACTAACGTTTCTGGTAAATGGCATTGCTGTTTAAGTGAAAAGGTGTCTTCAAATAAATAAAAGGGATCCCCAGACACTGCTTGAAGTTATCAACCCATAAGTGCACTGATGATCAGGGTTTTTGTTTTTTGTTGTGTTTTTTTTGTAATTTGGGCCTCATTTCTAAATTTGGGCTGTCTTCTCTTAGAATTGCTTTCTTATTGGAACTCAATCCCTGTAGTAGCATTAGATGTCGTTGTTCTCATTTGGCTAACAAATTCTTATTTTTATAAAATATAAGTAAAAATTGTTTTTTCATAATTTGATTCATAATAGCAGTAGATATATTAATATCTCCAGTGTCCTAAATGCCTAGTGGGACTGTTCTGCACTGGGCCAAAGTTCTTAATTCTTTGTCTGGTGGGTTGATTCTGTGTAGTAAAAGGCACAGAGAATTTGAAGGCATGGAGTGAGATGCATACATTTGTTTATGGTTTTGAATGATTTGACAGTACTCCTTTAGCAAAGCGCACCCTAGAAGCTGTAGCTACTTTCCTTAAAATCTGTATTCTTAATGATGAAACCTGTGTCTGAGTTTAAAAATTGATGTGAAGTCTAACAATCTATTGTGATTTCAATTGTGAAGTAATTTATCTGTGTTTAAGATTTTGGGTCACAATAATTGCTCAAAATGATCACTTTCTTCTATAGGCAACAAATAAGAGGTATTTTTTCCCCCCTTTGAATCTTCTCTGTGAAGGCTCTTAAACTTTAGAGTTTATTTACAGAATTAGTACGGAAGGTAAGTTTATTTGGTTGAAGTGAAATCTAGGCGAAGTGAGAAAATACTTTTTCAAAGTGCAGCCATTATAGCTGTGTTTATGTCTTGTGGTTGAAAGATTATTGACATGACACATATTTTTTTAAATGAAACTTGGCTCAAAGCTCTCAAACTTTTAATGTCTAGGCTGCTCATTTCTTAATTCATTCATTTTTTAAATTTGTGTCATGCTCACATAACTTTTTATACATGAAAAAGAATTAGCCTAGAAAGAACTAAAGCTCTTGGCAGAAGTTGTAGGTACCCTTTTGCTTGAGAACAAGGGCATGTATAAGCCACATCCACTTGAGCGTTAAACTGAGCTGGAGCAGCTGATCTGAAGTTCCCTGAGTGAGGCCCTACCTCCAGTCTGAACTGGAAGTGCTGTTTCACACCCTTTGTCTGGAGTAGGAACTAATAAGTCTGCAGCATTGCTTTTTTGTTATTAGTCTTATTGCCGTGTATTCTGACAACGTTTTTTCTCTTTTGCCTTCTGAAAATTAGGGCAGTTTTCCCCCTCTCTTGAGGTTTTAAAAATTGTTCTCTAGTAGATTAAGAAACACAATAACAACATTAATAAGAAATAAGGATTTTAAAATGAGAATATCAAATATTTATTATGGAGATGGACTTGAGTGCTGGGAAGAAGGAAACTGCTCAAACTCATTTAACAAATTGGGTTAACAAATACTTCATATGTTTAAGAATCGTAGTAAAATAAATCTAAAACAATTAGTAACATTAAAATAATGCTTTAGCTATTGGTTTTAGCTATTGTTGATGATATTGAGGTAGGAAAACTATTGAATTTTGGCCAGGTCCAGGGTTGGCTATACGACATGTATGATACTTGTACCAATTGGAATAAGAGATTCCAGATGGCATTTAATTTGAGTGATTAAATCTATAGCATTTATCCTCATAAGCACATTAATCTGACTGAGATTTGTACAGATTTCCTTTGGAGCCTCATTGCTACAATGGAGGGTGATTTTAGTGAGCTCTCAGGGCTTTTAGAATCAATCAGATGGACCTGGAAGTTGAGTCCTGGTTTTGTTCCTTACTAGCTGAGTTATGTTAGCAACTTAAATCTTTTTAGCTTGTTTCCTTGGCATAATATAGGTCTAATAATAATGACTTTGGAAGGTTACCATAAGAGTTTAAAAGACTGTGTATAGTGAACCTCAAGCTAATGCAGTGTCTAACAAGACTAGGCACTATACCTGTTGTTCTTGGAATTATTTGGGGCTCAGGTCAAACTTTATTGATTGTGTATCTCAAATATATATATGTATATATATTTTTTTACCACAAGTTATGCTGGGAACTTTTAAGTTTCATAGATGTTTATAGTTTTTATTAGAAGTTTTATCTTTTAGAAATAATTTAGCTATGGAATTCCAAAGAGAAGAACTAATTACTATTTCTGTTTTACTGTAAATCTGGGGAAAAAAAAGCTGTAGTAATCTTTAGAACTTGTAAAATGTCATCTAGGTTGGTGGGTACTTTTTCTATCCTTTTGTACAGATTTTGCAAAGCAAAGCACCTTTCTGGTAAAATACCCTTTAATGTAGAATAGTTCATGGTATTTTTGGTTTTCTCTCATGGAAAGTATATTGAGGGTGAGTGGGGTGGCGAGGCTGACAGGGTGGGAATCTGGGCCTCAGGACTTTGAAAGAGTGTGTGCTGGAACCCTGTAACTTAATTGTCTTTGACCTCATAATGCACATTTCAGTGTAAGTGCATGATGTTTGAAGGAGAAAAGGAAATCATTTTGAATTCTCCCTATAACATACTAAGATAAAAATGTATTTTGTTTCTGCTCCCTAATTTTGGGGGCAGTTCTGAGACTTGGCATTGCTGAAAACTACCGGCCTCCAAGTTGAAAGTCTGTCTTGATGGTAGAATCCAAGTGTCCTTAAGAGACTTAAGGTTTTTCTGTAGATCATTCCAGAGGTACTCGGGCCAGTTTTGCTAATGTGGCTATGACTTCTTTATAGGCTTTAATTTGACTTTGGTTTTTAGCAATTATCACTAGCATGTTTCTGTTGTAAATTAAATTGCTTTTCTGGGGTGCTTTTTCTTAGTGCTTTCTCTGGTTGCTCCCCCTGCTGCCTTGTCAATGCATAGCATAGACTAGCACTTTCTGTGATTGCTGATAACTTTTATGGGCAGGAGGGCTGCTGGAAGGAATATGAGATGGTCATAGAAGTGGCTCATCATAAGGTATTTCAGCACTGCACAAGTGAACGATAACAGAATAGAAATCCACGATGAATTTTTGCTAAGAAGAAAGTCAAGTTAATTGTAAAAGACATTTTAATTTATGGAGCATCATAACAACACTTGTTTTCTACATTAAAATATTAAACTTAGAAAAAAGAATTGCTAAGAGTTAATTGAAGTACCTAAAGGAAAACTTTATTTATTTATTTATTTTTTAAACAGTGAGAGAGAAAGAGAGAGAGAGAGAGAGAGAGAGAGAATCAATTTTTATTGAGTTTTTCACATGGCTTTCGTTGCTCCAACACTTAGTTGTGTACGTGGGTGCTAGGGTTTGAACCCGTGTACTTGCGCATGCCAGGCAAGCGCTGTAACCACCAAGCCACCGCTCCAGCCCCTAAAGGAAAACTTTAAATAAAAAAATGTTTTCTATAACTTTAGAAACTCAACTTTTTTGTTGTTTTCTTGAGCTTAATATCTGCTCCTTCATCCATTTAATAAAGGTAGATTTGGAAAAGATTTTTGTAACTTACAGAGGGTGCCTTAAAGTGAATATGTGAAGGATTAGGAATCTTTTGTTTTTATAATCACTGTTAGAAAAAAAATAATCTTTTATTGTAAAGTAATAATAGAGGGAAAGACTTTTAATGGATAATTTTGTTTTATTGAATAGTAAGGCACTTGACTTTAATTTAGCAACACATTAAGTATTAAAGGAAAAAAACTGTCTCTGTTGTCAACATTTTCTTGTGTCAGTATTCAGTGTCAGTAAGCTTACATATCCCTAGCACTCAATTATCAAAAACTTCTCATTTTTATGATTCAAGACATTAATCATTGCTAGAAAAATTGCTTTTGTTTATTACATTTTGATTTAATTTGTGGGAGATGGTAGCTTCCAACTGAAAACATTATGAACAGTTTCTCTTTTTAAAAAATATATTTAAAATACAAGGCTTAACCAAGATAAAATAGCACTTTTAACAATGTTATAGACAGATTAAACACATATTTATCTATAAATAACAAAGCTGAAAATTCTGTTGTTCAGTTTAAGAAAATTTCTGCGTTAGTCACATGGATTGTTGCTGTTATTTAAGACACATATATGGTGGATGTGAAATGTGGTTAATGTCATGATATTCGGTTGCTCAATCAAATCTGTAGAGCTTGATTTTCTCTTGTTTGGTGAGGGAGACCAGCAGCTCATTGCTGGGGTTTATTAGATCTCTGGCAGGGCAGTAGTTTTAGACCTGGTTACTTGTCAGAGTTTAATTGGCATAGTCTGAGATCTTTCTAAAAAACAGAAAAATGGACAGCTGTTCATTGTAATAGTCACATGAGTTTTGAAAGACCTTGAAAGAGGGCATTTTTTTATTCATTCTAGTAGAATGAGGGATGAACCTTGATATTTTCTTAAACCACAAACAGTTCTGTGTTCATTAGGAAATTAGTTAAATTTTGTTACAATCAAATAATAATAGAGTTGTATTTTTTAGAGAATAATTTTTAATAGAATATTTTCTTCATTGTTGTTTAATATTCTGAGTGTTTTTATTGTTTTGTTTATTTTGCATGCAGTGGGGATGAGTGGTATTTACCCTTGGCCTGGAGTGTGCACCAGTGGCACTTAGGGCAACTCTGCGGAGTGGAAAGAACATAGATGTTTTTTGTCAGATGAACTTGGTTTCAAATTCCAGCCCTGTAGTTTCCTACCTAATAGTTTGGGCAACATGCCTTACCTCTCTGAAGTTCAATTTTCTTCATCTATAAGTAGGGATAATGAAAAGGGAAATAAATTGGAATGTTGTGAAAATATTAGCTATAATGTGTGCAAAACTCAGTTTGGTGCCTAACACGTACCAGGTTCTTCATAAGTTAAATGTGGTCCCCTGTCTGGAATATACACAGAAAAGCAAAATCAATAAAACCCTGTGTTTATACTCCTTGCAGTATAAAAAGGTAATGTTTTTTTTTATTTCTATTCTATAAGAAATTATAGTCTAGATTATCCTAATTAGGTTTGCTCAAACTCATTTCTGTGTACATTCATATGTTATTATATGCTTAAGGTTTTAATTTAAAGCAACCTATTTAAAAATGTAAATACTCATCTGAACTCTGCATCTTAAACAATGAAATGCATGGAGTTATAGGTTTCAGGTTCTATTTACATTTTTCCTAATACATTAAAATTAACATATGACAAAATAAGATAATGTTCTTTTTAAGGCCACCTTAAACATTTTGCTTACTGCTTATGGACAACAACCATAGACATAATCATCAGAATCTGCAGCAAAAACAATATTGTAAGTCATTTTTAGTTAGAAAAATTTTTGGTGTAAACAACCTACAGTTTTGTTTTTCTGCCATCGATGGAATCTCTCTACTAGAACTAAAAATGGCAGATTTCTTCAACAGAAATCTCTCATTCATTAGAAATTCATCCTCAGGTAGAATGGTCTGTGGATTTAGAGCACCCTCCCATAGTCTGGCTGCTTGGGTTGGACTCATTCTCTGCCCTTACTCAATGTAAATTGACCCACTTTACCTTTGCACGTCCCGGTCTTCATCTGTTAAATAGTGGTTATGATGATTCGATGAATTGAAAGGTGAGAATTATTGAGACAGGAACACAGTAGGTACCAAGTATGTTAGGACAGTTATTTCCATCTATAAAGGAGTATTATTAGTCCTTTCTTTTTTTAAAGAGAGAGAGGGGAGTGTGAGAGAGAGAGAATCAGTTTTATTTAGTTTTTATCCAATTTTCATAGCTCCAACACTTAGTTGTGTATGTGATGCTGAGGTTTGAACTTGAATCTTCACGCATTCCAGGCAAGTATGGTACCACTGAGCTACTGCTCCAGCCCCTTATTAGTCCTTCATAAAGCAGTGGAGGTTTTTTTTTCATAAATGAATATATCTGTATTATTCCTCTGAGTGAAACTAGAAGTGACCCAGATATATAATGTCATAGTAGTATTTAGTGTTCTCATAGCATATTGAGAATATAGTCCATAATTCCACCTCTCAATATCTTAACCATCTAGCACACCATAGATACTTTCTTATTCTGTCCACTGAGAGGGCCTGAAAGCAACCACACCCAGCAGCATGAACACAACTAGCACCCCCATTTTAGTTTCTATCACCTTTCTGTAAAAAGGCACCAGGACTCTCTGGAAAAATAGCTGATTCTGGGGACTCAGGCAGGAAATACCCAAGATGAGCCTGGAGCATCTTGTAGTGCTAGAAAGTAAGTAAGAAGTGATCAAACAAACTCCCGCAATGATGACCTGTAAGTGGGAAGCAAGAGCACACTGAAAGAGCTCCCATGGCCAAAGCTGGTACAATATGTGCAAAAAATGAGGTATTACTAGATTATGACTCCAAGTCTAACGTAAATACCCCTGAGAAAAAATGGATTGAATAAATAAATGAGAGAAAATAGGCAAATCTCCTGTGTGGGGAGAATTCCAAATATCATATAGATACCCCATCCATGAAGAGGGAGGACATAGCTCCCTGCTCCTGAAGTGCGGGCTTGCATGTTGACTTCCTTCTAAGGGGTGCTCTACGAAAGGGTTATGGGGAGTCACTCTGCAATGAGAAACTGGAAAAACGTACCTCAGCCAGATCTTCAAGGTCGACTTTGATGGGGATAAAGTCGTGTTAAGAGTATGTATCCTTGATAGGATTTGAGGAAAATGGAACTTTGTACCCATGATTTTCCTTTTCGTGTGTGGTGAACACCAATCTAATCATGAGAAAAATAGCAGGCAATTTCTAGCTGAGGGACATTCTACAAAATACCTGATCAGTACGCCTCAAAACTCTTGAGAGTTATCAAAAATGAGGAAAATGTTAAGAAACAGCTAAGAGGAGCCTAAGGAGACACAACAAGTAAATATAACCTCATATGCTGGGTGGGTTCCTGGAATAGAGAAGAACGCGAAGGAAATTGGAATAATGCACACACTTCAGTTAATAACGCATCAGAATTGGCTCAAACGTTGCGACACGTGCGATGCTAATGTAAAATGGGGAAGGTGAGTGTGGACTATGTGGGAACTTCCTGTACTGTCTTCACAAGTTTTCTGTTAAACTAAAACTTTAAAAACTTTTGTAAAAGATAAGAAGCAAACTCTAGGCCTCCCTGGAATGCTGCCTTCTTTCTGGAGCCTGTTTTGTCCTGTTTTCTCTTAGGTCTCCCTTTGTAGTTACCCCCTCCCACATTGGATATAAGGTCTTCTTCGACTTTCCACAGGCTCCTATCTGTGATTCTCTTTACTCTTCAGACGGTATTTTGCCTTTGTTTTAGTCTTCTGATGAGGCTTTCTGCACTGCTTTTAGTCTAAACCCAGGGAGTGTCAATCAATACAACACTTTGTAGGTGGTCAGATAAATCAGTATTGGGCTCATGATAGCGGTTGATGTAAATTCCATTTCTAGCCCCGATTGGTAGACGGAGAGTCAAAGCATTGATTCCTGCCTTTTAAGAAAGTGCTTTTCGTTCATTGACATGAGCCCTCCGTACTTCTCACTTAAGCATTTCAGTTCTGCTTATAGATAACTCATCTCTCAGCAATGTTGTCACGCCTGGATTAGCCTCATCTCACTTAAATAGGTTTAGAGCGCTCAGGCAAAAACCAGACGGGCTATATTCCTGGCCTTCCACCGTTTTCTTCTATACCTATTTTAGCAATAACCTCCTTTTTATTACTTCGTTCCAGCTGAAAAGGATCTGTCTGAATGTTTTCTCTGCTGGTCTTGAAGAAAGGATGTGGGTGTCAGCTTTTGCCTTTTAGGGTCTATTCTGTCAAGTTCTGCCCAGCATGTACTTGAGTTCCCATCAGCACCTAGGGACTGCTGCACCGTAATCCCTACAGTGGCAGCCTCTGGCTCTTATTCCTGGCAAGCAGTGTGCTGTGCAGACATAGGCACCATAGTAGGAAACACCTCAGCCTGTCGTAAACAGGTCTGGAGAGTAGAAAGCACAGGCATGACGGGGATGTGTCCATAGCAACCAGGCAAAGATGCGGCTGCCATATTGGAGTGAGTTCAGACCCACGGTGCCCCTGCACTCCAGAAAACAGCTGTCGGGTGTTAGGGCTGCGTTCTCTGTGCGAAGCAGTGATGCAGTTGCTTGTCTTTGTTTTACACAAATATGAGTAAACATTATTCATATTAATTACTAATAATTGTCTTAAGGAAATGCTTTCCAGATATTTTGAGGGGATGTCAGTGTTTCCTTTTAAATCTTCCCTGATCATTTCTATCCAGAATCACTGGAGAAAGAACAGGTCTTTTACTCCAGTGAGAAATTAGGGGAAATAAAAATGTGGGTCTCTGAAAAGGATTATAAATTACACTGAATTACAAAGAATTTCCAAGAAGATTATCTGTGAGGTGATATTGTGTTGTTTTTGCTGTTAGATCAACTCCACATTTTAGAAAAGATACACAGTTTTTTGACCATGACGGTTTCTATTTTATATTTGCTAGTTTTATTTTTGAAGCTTCAGGGGAAAAAAAAATAACTACCTTGAACAATTGGTAGGCTGTGTAGTAAGAATTTAGCAAAAGAATAAATTCCAAATCTTGGGGGTAGAGTTCACGGTTTTTAATAAAGAGAATTCTTTCATGGTTGCTTTAAATGTATATACATGTCATTTAATTATTTTCAGGGAAGCAAATAATATCATCATGGTTTTTAATAAAGAGAATTCTTTCATGAGTGCTTTAAATATGTAGACGTCATTTAATTATTTTCAGAGAAGCCCTGTTTCACAAAAAAGGTTAAAAATTGTAAAGAGTGAACAATACTATCCTTCTGTAAATAGAATACTAAAACATTAAGATAGGTTTGGACAAACTTTGAGTACTTTGCCTTTCATAGAAGTGGTGTTCATGAATATTCATTAACTAGTTAGACCCTTCCCTTTTTTAAATTAAACACCTATCCTCTTGTACCTGTTTATTTTGAATATTTCAAGTCATTTTCAACAATATGCTTTGATAAGAATGAAGCTAATTAACATTTTCTTCGGTGTGTGTTTTGATTATTCCTACTTTGTTTTCTTTTTTTTTTAAATTTTTTATTTTTGAACAACCATAAAACCATACAAGTTTTTAACAAAGTAATATAGAATGTGTATATAATCTGGATATTGCAATTACCTCCAGGATTGCCCCCCCACCCAATTACCCTCCCTTATCCCGCTCTTCCCCTTCCCACAATATCTCTAAAAAAAGTATTAGGTTGTAAAACATTATTTCTTATCTGGATTTAACACATGCTAATAGACCAACTTTCTCACTGTCCAGGGTCTAGTCCCCACCTCCACAGATGAGTGGAGACAATTGACCCTTAGATCTCTGGGTTAAACTGATTTTACTCAGCATGATCTCTTCCATAGCCATCCATTTACCTTCAAAGGCTGCAATATCATTGTTTCTAATTGCTGTGTAATATTCCATGGTATAAATGTACCACAGTTTTTGGATCCATTCATCCAGTGAGGGACATCTGGGTTGTTTCCATAGCCTAGCAATAGTAAATTGAGCTGCTATGAACATAGATATTG